>JAKSZP010006731.1:0-162003 GCA_022478985.1 Massospora cicadina
GGGGGGGGTTACCAGCATCTCGGCCTTCGCGTCGTAGGACAGGCTTACGCTCTATGGATAGTTTCGCGACCCCCTGAAATAGAGTAAGCGGCCGAGGCAGAAGGCTTACGCTATAATCAAACGGGTTCACCAGCATAGCCTCCTGAAAGCGACCCAGCCGTCCCCGTAAACTCACTCAAGATCAGCGGGCTAAAGTTGTCGCGCTGGCAGATAACAAACTCGTGGGAGGTGGTGTTCATGCCGTCGCGGACGGAGGTGATCAGGGCCACGTCGGCAATCGATAGCAGCCCGTAGTACTTCCCCGCGATGAGGTGCTGAAAGTGATGCACCGACAACTCCAGGGAACCGAAGGTGGTGCTGATGGGACACCACCTCGGCGATTCTTTCCTCGAGGGCAGGGAGGGCTCTGCGGGGAGGACGAAACCTGCACGAGGACGACCTAAAGAAGTTACGCCGCGGTAGCCAGCGCGCCTACCTTGCCTTGCCATTCGGGGTATCTCTGGAGGAAGAGCTCTCAACGTCTTGAACTTTTGAAGCAGGCCGGTCGCCTGGTCAATCTTATCGCGCCCGGAAGATGATCTTTTTGCCGGGGTAGATTTTCTTGAGGGACTTGATTTTGGCGAGCACCGCGTCGCTCTCCCTGCCCGCGATTAAAGAAGCCGCGCAGTGAACTACCTGTGGCCTCACACACCGCGACATCGATGCTGATGGGGAACACTTCGACCATGATGTTTCCAAAAATGTAACGATGCCTTCAGGGGCGGATTCCAGGCCGAGCACTCGCGTGCAAGTGCTTGAAAAATGGCGTGCGTAGGCGTAAGTCTAAAACTGATCGGTATCAATAGCTTTGAAAACGTTACCTGAAGGCCAATCAGATTGGACGCAAGGACCCCGTTGAGGATCTCCTTGCGGGCTAAAGCGTGAGATGGTTTTTAATAACCGGATACTTGGAAGGCACCTGAAGATTTCGGAGCTCGGGAACGGGGCGTGGAGGAAGAACCCGATCCGAGCCTCGGGGACCAGCTTCCGCACCATCTCGGGTACAAGCATCAGGTGGTAATCGTGAACCCAAACTGTTAAGCGAGTTAGTTAAATGGAGGGTAAGGTTAAGGGCCCCTTACTGTAATCCCCAGGCCTATAAAAATCCGCAACCGCGTTGGCCGAAATGTTGGTTCACCTTCCGATACCCTTCCCAGTTACGTTTCTGGGTAATGATATCTTCTTTAAAATCCTCGAGGAGGTAATGAAACATTGGCCAGAGCTCTGTTTAGGATGGTGTTTATAGAGTAGATATAGGATCAATTACCCGTCTTACAGTACCCTGTAAATGGGCCGCGGCCTCCTCCTCGGAAAAGAAGACGGGATGTACCTGTGCTCCCCCTGTAGCCTCGTAGACAAGGTTGACTTATCCTCGATCGCTAAGGTCGTGGCATAGCGTAGCATCGGTCTCGTCCAAGCATCTCCCGACGTAGCCAGTGGAAGTTTTGGCAGTCGGGGCTTAAGGAACGATAGCTACATTCATGGCGGAATGACCCCGGCGGTTTGTAAAGGACCAGCCATTGGCAGAGTCACGGCGGCATATCGATGGGATATAGTGAGACACGTGGATCACCCGGCTCGTCTTGAACCCGTCGTCGAGTGTCACTTGGGTTGACATTGGATCCTTCGGCTATAAGTTGAGCCAAGTTACCCCATCACCCGTATTTAGTATCGAATATCAATTTGGCTACGGCTACCAACCCCCGCCCCTGATTTCATTCTGGGTTCATGGGCTCGAACGGTATGACGTCATATTTGGACCAGTCGGTCTACCAACCGATGCCGATACAAATACATATTTGAATTGATGCAACCTAGCCAACTTTAGGTTATAGATCTAAAGGTAACCCCCAAAATTGTAGCAAAATTTGTAAGAAATCCCATACTGAGTGATAAGGGGTTGCTTGATTCATAGTAACAGCTCTGCTGCCATTATATTTATCTTTACTTAATGATCCATATAGTATATAAAACTGTGTGAGGTGTTTAACCTTGATAAAATACAAAATTAAGTGGACTGTAATAGCCTGAATGCAAATCTATCACCACTCAAAAAAATAGCCCGCTTTAAATCTTACTAGTGGTTACCCAGCGTTGCTCAGGTTTATTTATTATCAGCTGATTTGAACTGATTAGATTTAAAATTTTATATTATAGCTAGCAGAACCCAGCTGACATTTTCCTGCATTTGTATAATTATTTATATAAAAATGGATGGTCTATATATAATCTAGAATCTATAATGCATTGTAAAAATGTGAAAAAAATAAAAGATGACTCATACTGATAAAATCTCATTATTTTTATTGGTATAAATAAATGATGAATTATATAAACTTTCTATGAATAATTCATGTAAATGAGCAATATTTTTGGCTATTCCATTTGCTATATAATTGAACTAACTTAAAATAATTGAAACTAATACTAACATCTAATGTAATGTAAGTGGATAAACAAAAATTTTGGTTTTCTTATTTGGTGTATAGATATACAAAGTTTCTGGATTTCCTACTCTGGAGCAAGCAACATATAGTTGACCATGCAAAAAACATGAATTTTCTAAATTTAATCTGGCAACATGCAGTGATTTGCCCTTGAGCTTTATTGATTGTCATCACAAAAGCAAGATGCACAGGAAAGTGTAGTCATTTGAATGTAAAGGTCAAATTAGTGAGAATCATTGGAATATGTGTAATCAGCAAATCTTCTTTATATTTGCCATTAATTGTTGTTGCTTAAAACACATTTGGCATCAGTTTTTTCATAGAAAATCTGGTTCTGTTGCACAACTTTGGCAGGTTCAGATTTCAAAGGAGCAGTAATGGTGAGTCAACTTTCAAGGTTAATGTGTGCAGTGGTATTCCAAGAGGCTCCAATGAATTGAAAAATTTGACTGGATAATTAACAGATATATATACCAACATCTATTTATATATATAGATAAAACTCTTAAATTTAAATTTATTGCTACATTAGCTCATTCTTTTTTAGTTTTGATTATACTTGCAATAAGAGCTTTAACTATATAAATAGTTTAAATGATAAAAAGTAATTAAATAAAAGTGATTGTGCCAGGATTCAAACAACTGAATCTTTATAAAATATGGGTTTAGAGCCAAAAGCTGATCTAATTATGCTAGAGGAGGTATTATTAAAATCAATTGGGTTTTGATATAAAGTTTTGATTTATATTAACTTTTAAAGAGTCAAATGACCACTAACCACCTAACAAATTAATTTTAAAATTGAATCAACTGAATATCTAACTGCTCAGCCATTATATTATACCAATTACCATCAAAAACATATAAGATTTTCACTTGTTACATATAAACCTTTTTTATTTTAATAGAAAATATTAATTTTAAAATTTATAAAATTTCTCCATGAAAAAATACTTATATGTGACAACTTTCTTGGTGATTGGTCAAATAGTTTCAGAGTCTATAGCTATATGATATACTGATATATATCATGGTTAGTGTAACAAACGCGTTTGCACCAATACCCCATAAGGAAATTGGGAAGTAAGAGCCACATAACTGAATCCACTAGAGACCAGATCACAGAGCCAATCCCCAAACCCATCTGCCAAGTTCTGCCATTGCCACGTGCCCTCAGATCCCTGTCCACATGCTGTAGGAGGATACCAAGTAGCATGACAACGCCAAACCATGCCCACTATTGGAGCCCATATCTTCCAATCTGACTATATTATTTTAAAAAAAATTTATTTTTTACATGCCACTAAATCATTATTTGATTTTTAGGGTTATTGTAGAAGACTCAACTGGCTATTTAAGACAGCCTATCCTCAAATATATAGTGCATTTGCAAATATAAAATGGGCTTTCCACTATGCCAAGATCTTCTGAACCATCCTGCACATCCTGGGTGAAGATTCCATTCCCCATGGAATCATCATCTGAAATGCTTGTAAGTCTGATGTCATATTGACTTGGATGTGATTTAGCTTCAGTCTGTCAAATTTCCCTTGCTCCAAAACCTTCTCATTCAGGTTTCTTCTTATATTCAGATCTAGTACTAACTGATCCATAGCAATGTACAGATCAGGTACCACCTGATCTGTTACAGTTAGAAGATGACATTATAATTGGGACCAAATTTAAGGACAAAGCAGCATGTCAGGAGGCCAAGAAGGTGAAGCTAGCAGGCCTCCCTGACCTCAAGGTATACAATAGATCAACGCTGAGTTAAGGCAAAGTATGCCCAGGTTGATCCTATGGATGCAAAAGAAGTTCAGCCCTGTATAAGAGCAGGAGGTAAAAAGAACTTGCTTTGTTATGAATAAAAATGGTTCTCTTTGGTTTTGGGTAAACAGGGTCTTGAAACCTATTAAATTTTTTAAATTTCTAACTGGGTCAGCCATTTCTACAATCAATTATCTGAGTTTGTCAATTACCAAGTACAGTTTATTGCCCAATGGAAGAGTGCACCTATTGTTGCACCTTGGCTTTAGACCCACATTCTTCAACTGATTGTTTTCCCAAATTCCCTTAATTCTTCATGTCAAGACCAATCTCTCCCATTGGTTGACTTCACTTATAATAAACCCCCTCAATAGTAAACCGTTTTTTATATTTATGCTATCTTGGTCTATCCTGTGCGCAGACCTCTTGTGAAGTTCTCATTCAATGTTAACCATTCAATTATAACTACAACAAATCTATCTGTCCATGTACTGTTGGGTTACCCAGGTTCCCTCCAACCTAGGGCACCTATACTCCACCTCTTTGATCACCGCATGTTTCGATTAGATCATTTTCATAATGATAGCCATATTTGTCCTATGTTGTTATAGCTCTAGCTCTCTATGCTGGGCTCTAGTAACTTTAATACTTTCAACTAGCTTCCTGGCATTGGCCCTATGCACTGTGAACCTCCACTGCTGAAAACAGGAGAGTTATAGACACTCTCCTTACATTAGTCAACCAAACCTTGAATCTTTATGTGCCTGACCTTTTTCTGTGGGACTTTATAAAGTGCACACAGTGTGTGCCAAGGCAAAGCAGGTGGCCACGGCAACGTTGGGGAACACCATAAGCTTAAATTTTGCTAAGGTTTAAGCATTATGTTGTTATTCTGCTACTTTCACCCAGAAAGTACTACCCTTCTATCCCATGCCTGGTGGATACAACATCAGTAACTAAAAAGTTGCGATTCCCTGATTTTCTGCCAAATTTTTTTAAATTGACATCAAAATTGTTTTTTTCGGCACTGCATTTCGAATAATGCAGGTAGGATCATTAATGGAGGGCCTGCGGTGTTGGCCTTGGATAACGTCATGCAACCCATCGTCAAAAAAGCATAGGGTCATTCTCAACTCAAAATGCATTTTAAATTATGTTACCCTATATACTACTGAATGAGGTCTCTTCGCTTATGACCGTGATGAAGTTCCTATTCCATTATATGGAATTAAGTCAATAATCCTGTCCTCTAACATGATCTGCAGAACTTAGGAGGGAAAAGATTTTCTTTTAAAATATGAAAATGTTAATTATCTGCAGAAAATATGGTGGATATGTGACTTCAGAAGCAGAGTGACCAATTATCCTCTTCATTTTATGATTCAAAACATATCAATGCGAGACATGTTAATGCCAGATAAAGAGTTTGAGGTGAAGTGCTGGCATTTTCTGCTTTAAATAAAGATTATTTAGGTTATTTTCTACTGACTGCTACCCTTCTTTCATCCCCTTAAGGGAAACCATGGCCATTATTTGGTGATACTGGTGCCTCTGAAATTTTATGGACCAAACCTAGCTGACTACCTTGAGCTGAGTTACGTACCAAGAGGTATGGTTAGGTGATAGATTTCCAAGATAATCCCATGTTGATTATTTGGGTTTAGTGGATTAATGTTGGTAACTATCATTTGTTCAACCATTTTCAAGCTATAAAAAACCTCTTGTATCCCATTATTTTGGTTATAGAGTGGTGGCAAAAGTTTAGATGTCAGACCAACCAAAGAAAATACCCTATCCATCACTTTGAAAAATGGCTTCAAGTTGGTGGTCCATTTAGCCGGTTAACTTTCAGCAAATTGCCCCATTGGCCTAATATTTACCCTCTCAGCCTTGCCCCATTGCTGAAGCCCTGTGGAGGCTTCCTTACCTTTCTGATTGGAGGAGTTGGAATCTTTGCTTATTGTGGCTTTAGCTAATGCACTACCAGACCACTTAGAGTTTAATCGCAAATTCAAGCTCACTGTGGATCTGGTGCATATGTCTTCTCCCATTTACCCATTGACTGTCTGGGAGGAGGAGGCCTTAGATGTGCGTTAAGGAGCAGTTAGAAAAGGGTTCAATTTTTCAGCATACCTCCCCAGTATGCTCCCCACTTCTCTTTGCGGAGAAGGCTGATGTAACTTTACACCCTTGCATAGATTATGGAAAACTAAATAATATTACTGTACCAGACCTACATCCCATCTCTCTAGATTCTCAGAGTGAATGCTATGAACAAAAGGGGCTAAAAAGTTCTCCTAAAACTGATTGCTCAATGCATTCAATCTGATCTAGATTAAGAAGAGACAGGAGGTTAGGCTGCATTTACCAGAAAAAAGATTTTCTCAGTTTCAGGTTATGCCCTTTATGTTAAAAAATGCACCTGCTATCTTTCAAAGTTCTATATAGATGGCAGCCTTGAGGAGACCTGCTGAGTGAGTGCGCGTGGCCTATATGGATGATATTCTGATGTTTTCCCCTGATCATGAGTCCCATGGTGCATACCTATGCGCGGGTGGAGAGGTTGAAGGTAGCCCGACTTATGCTGAAGATTAGCAAATGTGAATTATCAAATCCCAGGTCACTTTTCTAGGCAACGTCATGTTGACCAAGAACATATGATATAACTCCTGACAAGGAGAAGGCAATTCATGAGTGGCCCACCCCTCATTTCAGTTAAGGAATTAATGAGTTTTTTGGGGGCGTGTAAGTTTCTCAAGAAGTTCATGCAAGATCTTTAAGGTGGCAGCACCCTTGTATAAGGCAAGTGGTGCAAAATTGCTTCAGTGGTCCCCTCAGTTTGGAAGATGCTTGTCCAGGAAGTAAAATGCACCCAGTTGTCCACTTCAATCCTTCACCATGTATATCCTTCAAAAGAGTTCATTGTGTCTACTGATGCCTCCAACTTTGCCATAGTGACTGCCTTGCTACAAATAGGCAAAGATGGCGTAGAGCATCCGGTGGCCTTTTCAGAAACAAGTCTTTGCCTGAGTTAACTATGTCATATATGATAATGAGTTACTAGCAGTGGTGGAGGTGCTGACTTATTGGTGTCATCACTTGCATGGCTCTTCCCAACCTTTCCGTGCATGTACAGATCACCATGCCTTACTATATTACCACGCTCCTCATGTCCTAACTCCATGGAATCCAAGTGTGGGTAGTGAGGGTGATGGTGCGCAAGGGCTGTGCCATCTACCTGCTGCCTTCCCTCCATTCTGGCTATAGGAGCCTCAGTGCAGCCTGATATTACGACAGCTTACTGCTGTGTCAATTCATCGCAAGCCCCTCAGGCATACGTCCAATATAGTCAATTTATGGTCAACCTGGTAAATTTGCCATAGTTTAATAAGAAATTATTAAATTAATTTTTTGGACTTCTTTGAGATTAGTTTGTCTGGAGCTCCTGATACAACTAAGTTAATGGCGGTAATGAATTCATTGAGTTCTGAGAGCCAAGAGCTGGTTATGACTAAACTAAAGAAGGCTGGCGTGTCTTATACTAACTCCAAGGCCCTTCTTATCAAAGAGTTTGGCGGAGCTAAAAGGATGACAACGCGTAAGATGGAGCTCCTCAACATTTCCTAGAAGGAAGATGAATATATCCAAGTCTTTACCAAATGCTTCTACTTAGAAGCACAAATTCTGTATGAGGCTAGTGTCATTTATGCGTTTGACACCCAGATAGCTCTTCACCACGCTTGTGAGCTCTATACTAAGTTTTATCAGGTTAGATACTGGTGTTGAATGAAGTGAATGATATTACACATATGGTGAATTTTCTTTGCTGATGTGCTGTCACCTTTGAATTAATGAATTTAAGCCAGTGGAGATTGCATGAACCCACCTACTGGGGTATGTCACCTATTAATGAGTTAAATCGGCTGAATGGCCATCAGTTTGAGAAACCTAGTATTAATCAGGTCATCTGCTTTCATTGTAAACAATATGGACATTACGCCAATCATTTTCCAGAGGCAAGTTTTAAATGAAAGCTGTGTAGTGAATCCAATAAATGAGGCGGCCTTGGGAAAAGTCAGCGCGGAGTAGAGCTGGGATTTTCTTCTTCCACCTCCTCTAAGAACATCCTCATTATGGAAACATTGACTCTCTCACATTTGATCAGGCTGAAGACTGATAAAATTCTCGCATCCAGTGGAACTTTAATTACTCACTTAAAATCGGGTCCTCATGACTTTCTGTGCTCATGAAAAAGGTGACACCTAAATGGGAACCAAAATAATAGCCCAGCCATACGCTTAACCGTCAGAGTTGCAAAATCTTCCTATTACTTATGAAGATTTTCCCCGAGTAAAATGGGTTTTAAAGGCATTGCCTATTGAACAATTGTTGGAATTTACCCCTAAGTTATGCCTAAAAATCAAACTTTCAAGAAAGAGAAACCTTGGAAGTCTAAAAATACACCCAGCAGACCCTTATTTTTCTGAATGCACATATGTTATTGTTTAGGTAAATAAGCGTATAGTCCGTGGCATCATTGAAAGTTGAGCACTGGTAAATATTGTATCCACTAAACTAGTAAAGCTTGATTGGGCCACACTCATGACCTCAATTATCAAAAAAGATTTGGTACATTGGGCCCTCAGTATACCACTTCATAAGGAGCATACAGCGCTTTGCCGCTGCAATTCAGCTAGCTGGTAGTATCCACTCCTGCTATTGTCCTCCCAAATCTTAACTACGGTTCTCTTATTGGGATCTTACTTATGAGAACTCATGAAGTCAGAATTGATTTTTAGGAGAACACTTGTAATCTTGGTCAAACTCTGCCAATATTTTATAATTGTTAGATGAGACCCCAGCGTCTCAAACTCCAGTGTTATTAGCATAGTTTAAAAAATGGCAATGTGACCCTAGGCTATCAGCAGATTTGAGCCTGCACACAACAGTACTTAATCAGATTGTGGAGCTTAAAGGGATTCTTCTATGGGATAACTGGAACTTAGCCATTACGCCATCCCACCAAGTTTATTAGGCACTGAAATTAAATTGTAAATTCCTCAAGGATTTATACGGTGAGATCATTGGACAGTTCTGTCATTTTTTAAATTCAGAACCTGTCACTGTCCTAGAATAATCCTCCTTGACCATGGCGAAACAAGGTGCTATTAGCTAATTTGTCTCTATACCCTATTTAGTTAAAGCGACATCAGACTATCATTCTTATTCATATGTTACTGGTTAAAGAAGACCAAAATGCTTTTAATTTTGGTCACTTTGATGAGTTAGGACTTAATAGTGATGTGGAGCAATCCATTTTCTCTTTAGTACCACGAGAAAGCTTACCTGGATTAACTGAGGAGGAGAAGGATCTACGCTAGCCTTATTAAAAAAGTAAGGCACTATTTTTGCAAAAAAACAACTGTTACTATTTTTGTGCTAATAAAGTACTTCACCATATTGATACCAGAAATCATTCGCCCATTTGCCTTCAGTCAACTAGACATTCAAAAGTGACGTATAAAGTGGTTAACAGAAAAATTCAATCAACTAGTGCATCACAGTTTGCTAATGCATTCCAAGAGCATTTGGGCTTCTCCTGTGTTGATCATTAAGAAGAATGATGGTTCTAACAGCGTTGTTATAGACTATCACAAGCTGAATAACATTACAAAAAAGCATTTTTTCTGTTACCACGGATTGACAATGCGCTGGACCATCCAGGCGGGGCGCAATACTTTTAAGACATGGATTTAATCTCTGGCTGTTGGCAGATAGATATGCCCCTAGTGGAACAGGAGAAATGCGACATAATTATGGCCAAGGACTTTATTAACCAACTAAAAATGCCGAAAGATCTGTGCAATGCCCTAGTGACCTTTAAGAGGGCTATGGATATAAACCTAAATGATCTATGAGTTTTTGTGTTCTTGTTTATTTTTATGATTTCTAAGCTTTTTTAGAGCATATAATGAACCTTTAAACACTTTGAAGAAGAATTCTGCCGCCTTACATGTGCAGATATGAATAAAACATCTAAGTCAATTTTTCCGTGAACAGTTGTATTACCTGGGGTTTGTCATTGACAAACATGGCTTGCGGCATCAGCCCGCAAATTTTGATACCTTGAGTGCATGGCGTGACCAAGTAGTAAGCGCGATGTCCAAGTGTTCTTGGAATATTTGGTTATTAATGGCAATTTGTAGAGCGATACAGTAAGATAAATGAACTGCTACTTTCACCTCCTTAAGAATGGCGTACCTTTTGAGTGGACCAATAATTGTCAATTGGCCTTAAATAACTATATGTAATGAGTGTTTCTATAACTCTCCTGTTCCCAGCGTGGTAGTGCTCGGTGCACAAAGCCAACGCCAGGGACCAGCCATTAGTATGAAAGTTAATAGAGCCCAGCAGAGGGTGCTGGAGCAATAACAACTTAAGCATAGAAGTGCAATTATTATAATAGAGAACACACCACAAGCGACGCGATCCACAAAGAGGATAGGGGCAAGCGACCCAGGTTGGAGGGAGCCTGGGAGAACCAACAGTGCACTAGAGGATAGCTTGATTGTATTGAAAATGGCAAGGTTAATGGAGTGCGAGACCCCCTTGAAGAGTTTCACGCACAGGATTGTTCAAAATATCATAAATAAAAATCGTAAAATGGGAAAATGTTTATTGGGAAGTCGACCAACAAGGTGTTTTGATCATGGGAATCAGCATTAAACTATGGCGGGGGAATATGAGGTTTGCTGAAGTGGGCCCAAGCACCAATCTACCAATAGTCAAACACTACTGTCCAGTTTGGTCAAATGTGCCAAAACTGACTTCACTTGAGTAATCAATTGAAGTTGGATCTGACCCAAACGTGTCATTTCCTAAATGGAATGTGTTTCAAAACCCCTTTCCTCAACTAACTGAATGGAGCCATCAGCATTAATTTGGTAAACCGTCCATTCTAATGCCTGGGCTGACGTAAGGGGCTGGGCATTTGGCGCCTCACTAGTACCAACCTGGGCATATTTAGCATGTACCTAGTTTTAGTCTAGTGCATGCCTGAGGTCAGGGAGGGACTGCAGATTCACCTTCTGAGCCTCCTGTCGCCCAGCCTTATCATTGGGTTGGTCCCCACTATAATGTCATTTGACCATGACATTACCCTCTCCTCCCAATGGGGCTTGACCCCCCCTCCAGGGGCTTGTGCAAGGGAAAAGCCATGTGGGCTGGGGCCAACTTCATGGCTGCAACGGTTGGTTTGGGTTGAGATCCAGCAGCGTGGGGGGAAATGCTCGTGGAAGGCTTAAAACAGAGCTTGGGCATGCACACAGTCACGTGCTGAACACAACTGTTCTCTGCAGCTGCAAAACCCTTCCAGGATACTAGGTAATAAAACTTTCTTTTAACGCGGCGGGAGGCAACTATTTCTTCCACTTCCCACTCTGGTGCAACATCCACAAGATAGGCCTCAGGAGTCTCTGGTGGGGGGCCCTCAAACAAATATAATTTGCTTTCATGGAAGACAGAGAAGATCCGAAATGAAGAGGGAAGATAGCTGGTAGGAGGCATGGCCCACCTTTTTAACAAAGCGGTAAAAGCCAATCCTCTTTGATCCCAGCTTCTTGCATGGCTGCTTGATAGGGATGTTACGGGCAACAAGCATCACGAGATCCCCTTCCTTATATGCAGAACCCATTTGGTACTTCCCATCAGCATTCTCCTTATACACTTGCATTGCCGCCTAAAAGCTTGTGGTAACCCCCTGGTGGACCTTCTTGACTGTCTTTGCAAAGTCCACAACCGCTTTAACCTTAGACCCACAGCTGGGCTCCATGTTAAAGGTGGGGTTAAAGCCATGGCTGGCGAAAAAAGGGGAACAACTAATCGAGGAATGAAACGTGTTGTTGTAACAAAATTGGGCCATAAGAAGGTGAGAAGCCCAATCTGAATGATCTTTGGAGGTGTAACACCGCAGGAACTGTTCCAAGCACTGATTCACTCGTTAAGTCTGCCCATCTGATTGAGGGTGATGGGCAGTCAAACGGCAGGGGAGAATCTGAAGAGTTTTACAAAACTCATTCCAAAAGATGGAGGTAAATTGGGGTCACCAGTCACTGATAATCTCTTGGGGAGCCCCATAGAGCGAAAACACATGCGTGAAGAATAGCCTAGCCATCTCAGCCGCGGTTATTTTAGTTCTACAAGATATAAAGTGGGCGAACTTCATAAAATTGTTCACCACCATGATGGCATCATAACCATCAGAGACAGGTAGTTCCACAATGAAATCAACCGAGAGGGAAGTCCAGGGCCCATCAGCTTTTGGATTAATACCAACAACCCTGCCAAAGGTTGACGATTGGGTCCATCTGGTTGCATACCAAGCACTCTTTACAATACCGCCTCACCTGAGCAGGCGAGACCTTCCAATTGTAGGTGTGATGTATTAACTCCAAGGTCTTTGCTTTCCCAGGATGACCAATGGTGAGTCCATCATGATGGTACGAGATGATTCTCAGGCGCAGTGGTACAGCAGATACCCAAAGGCGCCCCTGAAACCACACCATCTCATCCTTTACATGATAACCCCTTGATAGATTCGCTTAATCTAAAGCGCTCTTAGCAAGTACCATGGTATATTCGCCTGACCGCGGGTGAGAAATGACAACCTTTCTGAACAGACCATATTCCTCCGCGTTTTCCAGAGGTGCAATAGCTGGCCCGTTGGCCAGGGGAGAGGGAAGTTGCGACAAAAGTTATTTAGGAGGAATGGTCACCTGTGTGTTGTGGACTTCTAACACCTTTGGATCATGAGCTAAAGCAGGGTTGCAGCTTAAACCATCCGCCAAACCATTATCCTTACCCTTGGTGAATTTGTACAAAAAGGAAAATTGGGCAAGGGTCTCATGCAAACAGGTCTGCCGTGGGTTAGGACATGAGGGACGCGATAGTAAGGCAAGGAACGGTGATCTGTAGGTATGCAGTATGGTTGGGTATAGCCATGCAGGTGGTGACGCCAATATGTCAGCGCCTCCACCACTGCTAGTAACTCCTTGTCATAAACGGTGTAATTCAACTCAGGCAGAGACATTTATCTGGAAAAATATCCCACCAGATGCTCTATCCCATCTTCGCCTAATTGTAACAAGGAAGCCGCTATGGCGAAGTTGGAGGCGTCAGTAGACACATTGAACTCTTCAGAAGAGTTGACATGGTGAAGGATGGTCATGGACAACAGGGTGGACTTCACAGATTGTGTGGGATCCGCCAATGGATGCCACAAATAATTTATTAAAGTGAGATATTTAATTTCTAATAAAAGTAATAAATAACACTTGTTAAAGTTTTTTATGGTTTTTTATTGTTAGATAGGGCAAAACCAAGAAAGGTCCTTTTTTCAATACTAGTTATTCCTATTTAAACTAGTTTGGATTTTGAGACCATCAATTTTTGAGGCAAAAGAATGTAAAGCTCAGTTATCTAATTTAGGTAATATAGGCTTTCAGCCTATCAGATCAAAGATAAAATTTTTGAGGCAAAACTGAACTGTGCGGTAACAATTTGATGAATTGTATCCAATCATCAGCAAGTAGACTCTTTTCACCTTGGTGGTGGTCAAACTCGTGTGGTAATGATTGGTTAATTTCTACCCTATCATCGTCAAGTGAAATCTTCACACTTCAGCAGTGGTCAGACTCAGATGGTAATGATTGGGTGATTTGGTGGTGGTCAGACTTGGATGGTAATGATTGGTTAATTTTTACCCTATCATCATTGAGTAAAATCTTTGCTCCTCGGCGGTGGTTAGACTCAGATGGTAATGATTGGTAAACTTGCACCCAATCATTGATGGGTAAAATCTTTTGCCTCGCGGAGGTTCAGATCCATGCAATATTGAACTCCTCAAATTTGAATGAGAAGTTGGAGTAATCTTATTATTAGTATTTACCTTTTTAAGCCAATTTTTGTGATAAATCATATTTTTCTGGTTGTTAGGATCCACCGAGAATCCACTAAGGTCTTTTTTGCTGTGGGTACTCATAGCATTGATATCCACATTATTATTAAGAGATTGGGCAGCTGATGGGCCAATCATAGTAGCAGATTAGGGAGCACTAATACCTCCAACATTCTTTTTCTTACATTGAAAAGGAGAATGTCTGACATTGCCCCCTCAAGAATGTTGGTAGGGGTTTTGCAGTTATGGTAGGGTAGTACCTTTTTATCCAAATGAGAGGTAGGAAGGGGGTGCGGAGCTTATTGGCAGCCTGCCCTTTTTTTGTCGCTGTTTTTGCAAGGTTGGTGTACATGCAGGAGTAATCCTTCTTGCTGGGTTCAGTATTGGCTAGAACTAAGAGAACTTCATAATTGAGCAGCGACAAGAACCCTTGCTTAATCATCTAGTACTAAAAAAAAGAACCCTTGCTTAATATTGATAATGCCGTCATATTCAATCATGAACTGAGTACCTATAAGCATATCATAAGCGTTGTTATCCAAAGCCACTGTGGGGGCTGATAGGATAAACTTCCCAATACAAATGGGAAGAGACGAGTAAGCACCCAGTGCGCGGGTGTTATTAGGACCAGCAGTTCCAAAGTCTTGGTTGTACTCCAAGTCAGGTGCAAGTTTGATCTTTTTCATTAACTTGGAGGAGATTACGTTTACTGGGGAGCCTGTATCTAAGATGGCCATCACCCAAACTTTTTGGATGACCACTTTGACCTTCGTGAGTATCCCCCAAAAGTGGGCGATAGTGCTAAGACCTCCTTGAGATGGAAATTGGAGGTTAATTTGCATGCGGTATTTGGGTAATTTTCCTTGATGAACTTCATGGTATGGCTGTGCTGGATAGGACAAATAAGGTGAGACACCACCTCATCTGCGTTGCTAGCAGTATCGATGACAATTGGCTCCCCTAAAACTTGGCAGAGATACTTCTCTTCAGGTATGGTGGCTTCATCTACTCCTCCAGCATTCAAGCAATCAGGAACTTCCACTTCAGCAGGTGCCCCTACAACGTAATAGCCAACCTCATCCGTATCCCCTTCAGAGTCATCTCCTGGGGTATTTGTAACATGAGGTAATGGCATAAGTTGATTTTAAGTGAGTCAGGCACATGAGATTTGTCAGCAATAGGTGTGCCTTTCCCTACGCTGACATTTCTTTTCCCTGCTCCTGTTCCTTGGCTTCAGCTTTCTTTTTCCAGCACATAACCTCCTTATGTCCAAACTTGTCGCAGTATTTGCACCAAGGGCGTTCAGGACGTTTTGCTTTGGGGTTTTGCTCTTCAGGGTCCATTATCTGAAGGGGCTCCTTCTTGTCTCCAGCTAGGCTCGAGGCTTGGACTTTGAATCCTCAATGGTTAAAACATGAGGACGAGATACTGCTCTGCGTGAAACGTCGGGCTTATGGAAATCAATGACATCTATTAACGCTTCCTTGATGTCTTGAATGGTATGGAAACAGCATTTAACGTAGGTGATGTGCATTGCTAGCGATGGGTAAGTAGCCACTCCATTCAAAACGGCGGCTACAGCATCATTTAAAGTCAACATCTTTGAGGTTAACAACGTCTGTACTTCCATATAGAATCAATCCACAAAGGCGGACACTGATTCTCCTTTTCAGATACTCATACGCATAAAGGCTTGCTTTTTCATGCTTAAACCCTGTTTTGAGCCAAACGTGTTTATGAGAGCCTCTTTAACTTTGGACCAAGTGCTAAGGGCATCCATATGTGGGACCATCACCTCCTGTGCCATGCAGCCCAAACAGGAAAGGATATGTTTGGCCTTCTGGCGATTAGTCGCCCCTTCCATAGCTGCTTCATAAATGTAAAAAACGAAGCAATGCTACCCTCGCCAGGGATAAACTTGTCTTTAAACGTTGGTTTGAATAAATTGTAGTCATTCCCAGTAAGGGTATGAATAGCTGGAGCTTCTGTTATTGGTGGTTTCAGAGCGGTAGCTCAACTGATCAAAGGTCCATGAAAGGCAATCAAACTGATCTTGCATGGCTTCAAGCCGGGTTTCCATTTTAGAGAGGGCTTCTAAAGGTTCAGATTCGCATAGTCTTAGTTGAGCTTCAATCCCTGATTTATGAGTTTCAAAGTCTTCCACTCAGTTTTCCATTGCAGAGACTTGAAAACGAAGTTGTGACACCATTGAGCTTAGGCTTAATTGAGCAGTTTCCACGGCTTTCACGCGGTTCTTCAGCTCTTCTTTCATTTGTTTACATCCTTCATCGTCACGAGAGTGGGAGCTGGGGCCTTGTACCCCCTACCTAATCTGTTCATACTTTTGCCTGACCTGCGTTAGCCAGCTGTATACTTCCTTTAACAGCACAGGGCTTTCCAGAGAAGTTTTTATTCCTTTTGCTTCAATTTCGCATTCAGTCAGGCGACGTGCCAAATATTTGGTATTTTCCAACGAAGCTTTAAGAGCTAGCTCCTTTTCTAGATGAACAACCTTGGCCGCGAGGGTGGTGGTGGCACTAGATGGTTCAAGCAACAGATGACGTTTTAAGCTCATCAACATACAAAAAGGCCTGTATTAACTGCCACTCCACCACAGTCACACGCTGTTCATGTTTCTCTTGAAGGACGGAGTCAAGGGCTGAAAGGTCACGATGCGTTTGCTCATTTTGCTTTTCAAGCTCTTTAGCAAACTCCTCCAACGACAAGCGGGTGCTAATGGAGGATGCGTTCAGTTCATCATGTAATATCTTCATGGCCTCCTCAACATACTTTACAATCCCAGTGTCTATAGTAGTAAGTCGGTTATGCAACTGTGTGATGAAGTTGTGATTAGCTTCCACACCAGATTTATATGCCCCAGGATGTTTGGAGGTCAGTTGATACAACTTATCATAGGCTGAATTCAGAGCTGCATGGGTATTTAGATATTGATGAAGCTCTTCATGATGTCCAGCTAAGCGATGCATCATATGGACCAAGGTAGGGTGAGCAAACTTGCGTACATAGGTGGTCAAATTTGTAAGTTGACCATAAGTCTCTGGGAAGACACTAGTCTCATAGAGAAACAAGTGGCGTTCCTCTACCAACGATGCTCATTTGCGAGATGCAATGTTGCCAGGGTTAAGGATACCATGAGTAAGGTCTCTTACAACTTCAGTGGCTGTCCAAGTGATGTGATGAGAATCAGGTATTAATATGGGCTCAAATTGTTCTTCTTCAAACATTAAAGCAGTAGGGCTGTCCATTTGATCATCTTCTTCAGTCCCTTCCTCATTCCGCACCCAATGGGTGACACTCTCCATTTTTTTGTTAATACTTATCGAAGTATTCAGGGGCTCAACCCTGTAGTGAGCACCAATTTGTGGGATCCGCCAATGGATGCCACAAATAATTTATTAAAGTGAGATATTTACTTTATAATAAAAGTAATAAATAACACTTGTTAAAGTTTTTTATGGTTTCTTATTGTTAGGCAGGGCAAAACTGAGTAAAGTCCTTCTCTTGATACTAGTTTTTCCTATTTAAACTAGTTTGGATTTTGAGACCATCAATATTCGAGGCAAAAGAATGTAAAGCTCAGTTATCTAAATTAGGTAATATAGGCTTTTGGCCTATCAGATCGAAGATAAAATTTTTGAGGCAAAACTGACCTGTGCAGTAACAATTTGATGAATTCTATCCAATCATCAGCAAGTAGACTCTTTTCACCTTGGTGGTGGTCAAACTCGTGTGGTAATGATTGGTTCATTTTTACCCTATCATCATTGAGTAAAATCTTCACACCTTGGTGGTGGTCAGACTCGGATGGTAATGATTAGGTAATTTGATGGTGGTTGGACTCAGATGGTAATAATTGGTTAATTTTTACCCTATCATCATTGAGTAAAATCTTTGCTCCTCGGTGGTGGTTAGACTCAGATGGTAATGATTGGTTAACTCGCACCCAATCATTGACATATAAAATCTTCTCACATTTGTGGAGGTTCAGATCTGTGCAATATTGAACTCCTCTAATTTGACCAAGAAGTCAGAGTAATCCTATTATTAGTATTTACCTTTTTAAGCCAATTTTTGTGATAAATCGTATTTTTCCAGTTGTTAGGATTCCACTGAGAATCCACTAAGGTCTTTTCGCTGTGAGTACTCATAGCGTTAATATTTACAATTTTAGAAGGTTGGGCAGGTGATGGGCCAATCATAGTAGCAGATTTGGGAGCACTAATACCTCCAACATGCTTTTTCTTACATCAAAAAGGAGAATGTCTAACAGCTTGAAAAGCATCCTCCAAAACGGGGACCCTTGAAGCACTTTTGCACAATTAGCCCTATACAAGGGCGCTGCCACTTCAGAAAGGTTTGGCATAAACTTCTTGAGGAACGTACACATCCCCAGAAAGCTCCTTAATTCTTTTTCTGAAGTAGGGGTCAGCTACTCATGAATTGCCTACTTCTTGTCTAGAGTTATTATGTGTCCTAGGTCAAACATGAAGGTGCCCAGAAAAGTGACCTGGGACTTGAAGAATTCGCATTTGCTAATCTTTAGTGTAATGCTGGCTGCCTTTAACCGCTCCACCACCTGACGAAGGTGTACCACATGGGACTCCTGATCAGGGGAAAACACCAGGATATCATCCATGTAGGCAACCGTGCATACCCCTAACAAGTCCCCCAACGCTGCATCAATGCGGCGTTGAAAGATGGCAGGGGCATTCTAAAGCCCAAAAGGCATGACCTGAGACTGGAAAGTCCTGTTTCTGGTATGAAAGGTGGTTAACCACTCTTGTCCTTTTTAATCTGTATCTGATTGAATGCATTGAGGTAATCCAGCTTGAAAAAGACCTTAGCCTTCTCCACATAGCGCACAATCTGAGAGTCCAAAGGGATAGGATGTAGATCTGGTACAGTGACGTTGTTAAAGTTTCCATAGTCCACACATGGGCGTAGAATACCATCAGACTTCTCAACAAAGAGAATTGGAGAGCATACAGGGGAGGTACGCTGAAAAATCTCACCTTTGACTAACTGTTCCTTCACCCACACATCCAACGCCTCTTCATCCCGGACATTCATTGGGTAAATGGGGGAAATTGTATGCACCAGATCCATAGTTAGCTTGAAGTCACAAATCAAACTCGGAGTGCTCAGGGAGTGCATTAGCGGATGCTGCATCAAAAGTCAATTCCAAACCCTCCAAGCAAGAAGGTATAGGAACTTCCACTGAGGGCTTTAGCAAAGAGCAAGGCTATAAGGGTGAAGGTGGTGCCAGTAAAGCAATTCACTCTGGGTGATCTCTTCTGACAAAGGCACAACTAAGGTGCGACCATTCTACACAGTGAGGGATAGGGTATTCTTTTCAAGTTGGTTCTAACGTCAAACTTTCGCCATCACTTCACACTCAAAATTGATATTGAACAGGAGGTTTTTGACCGCTTTAAGGAGATCAGTCAGGTGGTACTTTCCAACCTGATAGTCCACTGTTCCAATGATCTTCAAAGTGGGAATACCTTGGGACGCCCCTCCCTTAACCATACCACCTGGCAAGTAGCTCAGTCCATGGTAGTCGGCTAAGCTCTGATCCATAAAGTTTTCAGAGACGCCAGTATCCACAAAAATAGTAGTGGTGAGCTTCCTATAGGGGAGGATAGGGTAGCTTTCAGTAGAAAACACCTGTAATGGTCTTTATTTATGGTAGACAATGACAACACCTCACCAAAGAATTTTTCCTCTGGCTCAAGCAAGCCATCAGAGTATGTTTTGGAATCATAAAAGGGAGGGGTAGTTGGCCACTCTTAATACTGAGGCCACATACCCCACCATGACTTCTGCAGGTGTATATACTTTATCATATTTTAAATGAAGTTCTTTCTATGCTTCCTGAGTGCCCCAGATCATGGTAGGGGTCAAACGAGGGTTCTCAGGGGTTATTTGATATACTGGAATAGGGTTCTCATCTAAGCCATAAAAGATAAGAAACGACTCAGATGTCTGGATAAGATTATTATCATAAAACGCGTTTTCAGACGTGAATGACCCAATTTCCTTAACTGCAAATGAATGCCAGATGTTATCCAAGGTCAACACCCCCAGAGTCATCTGCACCAATTCTGCCAGCGTCGTCTGAATGCGCTGTTTAAGGAAAACTTTTTATTAAAATGAAAATTGATAATTTCAACGGAAAATTGGGAAATCATGACTTTTGGACATCAAAGCATCCATATCCACCAGGTATCAGCACAAAGGGTGGATACTTTCCAGTTGAAGGCAACCATAATAATGCCGAGTTGCTTCAACATTCAGGAAAAAGGAAAAACAGAAGTGCAGCTGACCACAGCCGAGGCTCACAGCTGGCGCTCACCATATCCACTTCACAAAAGTCCCACACAGAAAAGTTTGAGCACATGATTTTATGGGGTTAGTCGAATAATGTATGGAGAGTTTCTATAACTCTCCTGTTCCTAACGTGGTAGTGCTCAGTACATAAAGCCAAATCCAGGAAACCAGCCATTAGTACAAAAGTTATTAGAGCCCAGCAAAGGGTGCTGGAGTAATAACAACTTAGGCATAGAAATGCGCTATTTTAATAGAGAACACACCACAAGTGACGCGGTGCACAAAGAGGATGGGGGTAAGTGACCCAGGTTTGAGGGAACTTGGGAGAACCAACAGTGCACTAGGGGCTAAGATTGTATTGAAAATGGCAAGATTAATGGAGTGTAAGACCTCCTTGAAGAGGTTCACGCACAGGATTGATCAAAATATCACAAATAAAAATCGTAAAATGGGAAGATTTTTATTGGGAAGTCGACCAACAAGGTGTTTTGGTCATGAGAACCATCATTGAACTATGGTGGGGGAATATGGGAAAAGCTGAAGTGGCCCTAACTCCAACCCACCAATAGGCAGACACTTCCATCCAAATTGGTCAAATGTGCCAAAACTGACTTCACTTGAGTAATCAATTGAGGTTGGATCTTACCTGAACGCGTTGTTTTGTAAATGGAACGGGTTTCAAAACTCCGTTACTCAACTAACTGAATGGAGCCATCAGCATTAATTTGGTAAACCGTCCATTTTTAATGCCTGGGCTGACGTAAGGGGCTGAGCATTTGGCACCTCACTAGTACCAACCTGGGCATATTTAGCCTGTACCTAGCGTTGGTATAGTGTATGCCTGAGGTCAGGGAGGGCCTGCAACTTCACCTTCTGGGCCTCCTGGCGCCCAGCCTTATCCTTTGGATTGGTCCCCACTATGATATCATTTGACCATGACAATATGGCTTTACTTGACCCAAGAACACCTGCTAATGCACTCCCATTTAGACAAGCCATTTATTATTCAGATGTATGCTTCACTTACTGCCGTCAGGGAAAGTGCTATCTCAGATATTTCCTGACAGAATTGAGCATCCTGTGGCCTATTGAAGCCGTACCCAGGACGTGCATGAGTGGAACTATATAGTAACTGAGAAGGAGTGCCTGACAGTTATTTATGTGTGTAAACAATTATGGGTTTATGTCCATAGAGTACATTTTACTGTAGCAACTGATTATGCTTCTCTATGCTGGTTGCAAAACCTAAAAAGCCAAAAGGAAGAATGGACCACTGGGCTTTTGAAATTACAAGCTAACAATTTTGAAATTCAGCACCGACCAGGATTAGCATCAAGATCCTGATGGGCTATATCACCTGCCTACCGTGGCCCTGGTGGCCAATGTGGTTGATTGTAAGTCTTGGGGAATGTCCTTTGGCTCTCAATCGCTCTAACTTCCTGTTACCAAATAAGAAGATACCAAAGAGGATGGTGGTACCCCTCATCACTCAGGGCGACCTCGCTCACATAGTAGATGAGCAATAGGTAACAGCTCGTCCGCTTCAGATCCCACCCCCAATACCCACACTTACCTCAGCAGAACTGTTGCGGGGAATCAGCAAAATCTGTGCTGAGTTTATCAATTTGAAAACAGTCAGATTTAATTTGGCTGGCAATCTTGCTGATGCAAAAATCCAAATGGCTGTAAAAGCACGAAGGATGTGATATTGGCTGGATTGCCTGACAGTTCTAATTCAATCTTGAGACCAGTTGAACAAATATTGGGCACTATCGATGTAAATTTGAAGCCTCAGATAGTAATTTGGGCACTGCGCCTGAAAGCCTCTCTTTATCAAATGAACAGTTAAATGGCCGAGTGTGGGCGGGCTGGCCATCCTGAACCCATTCCCAACCAAATAGACCTGTCCCTATAAGGGATGGCCTTGGGGGATTCCTGTCACCCATCGGGCCAAATGCTATTATGCTAATCCTTGGAAATGTAGTTGAGCCCTGGTTCAGACGTTTGAGGTTGAACTGACAGAGACTTGGCCAGCCGCCAAATTTTGCGATGTCAGTTCTCAAAGAATAAACCCTCCATTCCCAAACAATGCGCTGGTCAGGTCAAATTTATTGGGCCCTGACCCCACCCTGTCACTACCCAATTGACCACTATTTAATCAGTTGCATGGCACTAAGAAAATTGTTGGTCGATTTTCTTGCTTTATTTCCCAAATAAAATTTTCTTAAAAACCCAAATTTGTATCTCCTTCCTTTTTGACCACATCCCATATGGCTTTTCCCTGGTGGTCCACCGCTCCACACTTGGGGTGTGCCTTACCATTTCTCTTCATTACCATGGTTCCCTCCATTGCCAATTAGGCTCAACAAGTCCGAGATTTTTGGCTCTACAACCCTGTTCTCATGACCTTCTGGCAGCAATATACAGGGATCTTATGGCCCTATGTCCGCCAACTACAAGAGAAAATTTGCCTCTCTGCCACCCCTGACAAAATGGTTAAAATAAACAAGAATCTCACAGAAACTATCACGGTAGTTTCCCCCCTGTTACTAGAACCCCTGGGTCTAAAGTCTATTCAGTGTGGTTTTCCGTCGGGATACTCCAAACCCTGACATTCTGCCACCACACCATCTAGTACTAAAAAAAGACATTCTGCCACCATTTCGTGGTATCCTTTTCCAAGCTCCATATCAAGTTGTACGGTTGGCAATGCCTCTAGCATTCTGGATTGCTTTCTGGATGCTCACGCATCCTGACTGGCAGGCCGGCCTAAACTTCTTCTGCCATTTCCATGGCACTGATGGGTTATTTAAGATGCTAATTCAATAGTATGATAACGACCCTGTGGAAGTTCAAAGATGCTTAGATAATTTAGGGAAGGACAATATTGTTATAACTAGGAGGCTTTACAAGGTATGAAATAGTCAGCAAATTTGGACACCTTAACATAATGATTGAACTGATACTATTATTGGCCCATAAGGCGACTGTACATGGAAAATTTTAAGAAAACGTTTGAATTGCTGAAACAGAAGTATTACTTGAAGTCAGTAAACTTTAACGTTCATAAGACTTGCCGCTCTTGCAAGGATTTTCAAGTGGAAGGTTGTTATCTAAAAGCCACATCTTATCAGTTGGTTGAACCCAAGTTTTCACGAAATATTGTGTCTATGGACGTTGTGAGACCATTGATTAACACTTTGGACCAATTTAAATATTTAATAGTGGGTTTCAATCGCAAAAAAATGTATAGAGGCCAACACGGTCAGGGATGTGAGTACTATGGTCACACCAAAGTTAATCTTAGAGGACATTATCTATCAGCAAGGATGCCACAATTTTATTATTAATGGAAAATGGGACAAAAAGTTAGTCACAGATGATCTCCAAGCTGAATGACTTAATAGGTATAAGTGGGGTGTTGTCCACACCCTACCACACTGAGACTAATGTCATAGTTTAATGAGTGAATAATACTCTTGTTGGGATTTTGCGTAAGATAATTATGGCAAGGCGTTTAGTTGGACCTTTTACTGCCCTCCGTTGTTTTTGAAATATAATATCTCTTGCCACTCCACACAGTTTATTCCCCATTTGCATTACTCTAGGTTAAACAACCAGCGATTCCCTCAATCTTATATTCTTGTCTCAGTCAAGAAGCCATGACTCCCAAGAAATACTTGGAATGTTGGAGAAGACTTTGATACAGCTATAAAGCGGTGCATACCTCAATGCCCTGGCTAGGAAAATATGATCTCATGAATGGGTAACTTATACCATTGGCTGTTACCTTATTTTACTGTAGGGGAACTCGTTTTATATTATTTTACCATGGGTTCAGCCAAACTATCAAGCTGGACCACATTTAGAAGGGCCCTCTTGAAATCATCAAAAGGACCTCTACCAATGCCTACACTTTGAAGAATCCTGCTAAAGGTCACCTATTTATACGGTGCATGCTAACCCTTGAAGAAATTCCATCAGAGTTCCACCCCAATGGTCTCTGGCCTCAAATAAGTTAGTTGCCCCCACAAATCTTTGTTACCTGATGTTTGGTCAAGTGGAGGGAAATGTCGGTCTATGTTTGACCAAACATCTTAATCTCATATTTATATATATTAAATCATATTGCACCTGATAACTAAATAGTGGATTAGATTGAGATAGTCATACGCCCCAATGTCCCAGCTTTTATAAGCAGTAGCCTAAAGTATTACTATACTACTCAGTGGATTCCCAAAACCCACTAACACAATCCTTCATTATTTACTCTTTTGCCTTCCAACGCCGTGGCCTTAATATATTTATCAATTCCCATTCCATTCAGAGTAATTACTCCTTATTGTCCCGTTCAAGTGTAAAACATCATTAATAGGATCGTTACTATTTATCTATGCTATCCAGCCATGATTTGATTGAGCTTGGCGGATTAACTCTTTCCAAGAAAATTACTTCAGCCTCTAAATTTTGGCTGATTGGCCTAAAATGGATATCATAAGATTAGTCTATTAATTTTGAGTGCTTGGTAACTAGAGAAGCACCAATGAGAAATCTAGTAAACAATTTTATAAGAAGTAGATTACAAAGTGAGGGGGAGCTTTTTGGAAGTTAAGAAGTATCAGCTTACTAGGAAAATTACTAAAAAAAATCTTGTGAGCCTTTGGCGGTACTTACACTACAAGAATCTCGCTGATTTACTTTAAACAAATCCCCTATTACTGAAGTTTTTTTCCTTTTGTGAGTTTTTGGTCAAATTATTGTCTTCTTACAATACTTTAAGTTAATGGTTTATCTACCTGATCAGTTACAATTTGACGCTAATGAGCGGGTTTTAACAGGGAGTATTAACAAAACCCCCATCTAAGGAGAATTATCTCATTTTTGCAAAGCTTAAAAATGAGAATATTACCAAAATGGGAAATGAATATTTTTCAAGCATATTTACAATACTAATATTGTACCCAAGCAGTTGCAAAAGTCACAAGAACACCTGTAGAAACAGAGAAGCAGCCAAGTCACAAGCAGGCCAGAACTCCATAGAACTTTAAAAAGAGGTCCAGGAAATCCCAGTGAACTAAAGAATTGAACTCTTTTGGGCCTGAAACTAAGCATCAAATGCATTATCTCATTTTTGAGAAAACTTGATTTGTATAAATCAAGTTTATTTAATCACTTTTCAATATAAAAATATTATATATAATCTTAATGGTATTATAGATAAAGCAACTTATTTTACAGAATCTGCCTTTACCATTTACATTTTTTATTTGGTGCTACTAATGCCAAATATAGTAATATTGTTTAGTATCTGGGCTTAGCCTTCCTGTTGTCAAAAGAAGTTGAGAGAGTTCTGTTGCGCTCAAGAGTAGCCTTGATATGTTTAATTCCAAGGCTTTAGAAAGGTTGGGCATTCTTGGATCTATGAGAAAAAGTATAATATATTCAAGAAACAAACTCTCTGAATCACCTTTTGGTGCATTTTGTGAACAAACATATATTTTTATTGTCAGTGGCTCAACCCAAACATCAGCATCCCCTGAGTGAGCGTCCACTTTGGCAACAACTACACTTCACTACCATCACCAATTATGCCTCACTCAGAAAACTTGAAATAGATGAAGGATACAGATGGGAAGCTGGCTAGATGGTCCTTAGCCTATAGAGCTATTACTTTATTTTAGTCTGTTGCGCTGGTAAACACCAGAATGTAGTTGGCTATTAAAGATGATGACTTTAGCCGTGTTGGTACCTGATGAAGACCGCATGTATAATTTTATTATCATTCATACCAATGGGAGCTGGAGACTCTGGAAACCAAGAAGGGATTACAATCTATGATAATGAGACTTGAACTAAATATGAGATGCTCTACATATTAAATAAAGGAAAATGGTTGCCTTATCTGTGAGTGCCCTTGCAAAATGAAGTAAATCATAAAGGCCTTTCCAGCGCAGGTCATGGAGCTGTCAAGGAAACATATGATTGTTTTAAAAACCAATGTTATTGGGAATGGATGCACAAGCCCATACTTTAAGTCTGCAAGTACAGCACTTTGGTTGGACCAGGATCAAAATTCTACTAACAAAAAATAAAGGGCTAAGGTGCCAGAAAGCCCCATGTCTTGGTTGAGTGACCTAGCTCATATAATAGATGAGCGGTGGATTACTTCCCTAGCTCCCCTGGATTTTTATCTATTTCCCCATTTTTCTCTTCTTCCTTGGTGGAAATTATAAAGGCTTTGTAGAGAGGGAGTTTAATACAGGAGCCAGAGACAGGACACAAGGTTCATTCCACTCCCTTTACTGCTACCCAAAGTTTCCCAGAATATGATCAAAATTTCTCTGAGTCCCAATTCACCCTGTAATGGGTCAATAATGTCAGTTCAGGTCACATAATATAAAGTAACAGGTTGAGGCTCAATATTTCAAGTTAGTCAAACTGCCCCAAGTCCACGTCGATTTTTTAATCTTCCAGATTGAATTTCAGTGTAACTAGATGTGCAAAGGGCTGATACAAACAGACCCATACCAAATTAAGATTATCAATTTAATTAGGCTCAATCCGCGAGGATGATATTAAAATTATATGAGGTGTCTATAGTTTCTGATAATCCTTCAACCCTATTCTTTTTCCCCAACTTGAACAATTAGAATATGCCCGCTAGTCCCCCAGGCCCAATCTAGCGCAATCCCTCTCTGATCCCTTTTTTTAATTTAATAACAGCAGCCCCACCTAGGGTCTATTGTTGGTTTAATACCATCTGAACTCTATAATTTCTATAGAATACTTCAGACGCTCTTAGAGAAACATGGTCATCATCTTCCACGCTTTTTTGAAATTTATCCCTCTGATCTAGCAAAGCACTACGCCATTCACATTTTAACCTGATCTTTAGCAAGTTTGCCCCCATATGGTAAGTCCAGCCGTCTGTTGGTTGGTAGCTAAACTTCATAGAAGTTATGCCCAGACAGAGGTTATCATTCTGCCATACAATGCTTCCTCACCCAATCAATATTAATCTCGTTGGCTCACCACTGATTTTGCATTATCCATTTGTAATATGTTGCAAAAATACACTTATTCTGACACTTAATAAAGATCAGGAACGTCCAACTATACAACCTATTAGTATATCCATTTTTCTCAGGATGCTTGGTTTTACCCTTTCTTTAAAGACCTGGCACCATTGATATGGGTACTTCAACCTGCCATCCCATTTCTGCCTCCAACATCATGCAGCATTTTAAAACTAATCAATGTACGTGATACTGTACTGGATCTCATCCTGAATTTAGCTCAAATCAATTTGACTTAGCACATATTATTTGCAATTTAAGCCATGACCTGTCTATTGGAAGGCTCCAGATGACCATTTATGCCATTTCCTCTTTCTTAGTTATTATGATACCACCCCCAAATGCCAGCAACCGGATAACCCTGAGATGAAGTTAATCTCAATGCCTCTTCCACCCTTGGGGTTGTTTTTAAAGAACTGTGGTTGCCCATTTCAGACATTTGGTTTGCCTTGGAGGCCTTCAGTACATTAAAGATATCTATCACCCTCACCTGAGTGATAGAACACCACTCCTCATAGTTATTATCGCCTCTGTGCCCCTGGCATTCTGGGTGCTTCGTTGGGTGCTAGCAAACACATTCTGTAAGTCCAGTTTTGTTCTAATCAGCCGTTTGCTTGACATAGTGAACCAAACACTTACTCTAGCATTCTCCGTCCTCCTATATGGATTAGGAGAAGTAATTCCTTAATTTTTGCCATAACCTATATTCCATCTGCGATCTATTGTTCTCTTATCAGTCCATTTCTCTCTTATCTCAGTCTGTTACTAGGCTCTAACTGAACGCAGCCCAGTTCACCAAATCCAACCGTTAGTGCTACTTTTGCAGTAAATATGATAGGGATGAGGGTTCCCCTAAACCCTCTAATGAAAAAGAAGATTAAGCTTGGACGCCTTGATAAGAGCACACGGTGCAGTTTTTGTCAAAGGTTTTAAGACCCCAGCTCCACTGATTCTCAACAAAGAGTTTCTCTCCTTGATGCGCTGAAAGAGTATTCACGCCTCTGGTGAGGTGGTACTATGTTCTGCAGCCAAAACAGGGACCCAACACCGCTCCTTGCACTGGTCACCTCAGCAGTACAAGCCCAGAGTCCAGACTCTCACGCCTCCTACACCTCATTGCCCTGTGCCAGGTGGCCCCAGCCCTGCCTGCCTTTATTGAAGCACTTGCCATGCTGGTTCCTCTATGCCAGCCCCACCAGAGATTGCAGTTTCCACCTTTCATGCTTCTCTGGACTCTATCTCTACATTTCACCCATCTTATACACATTCCAGTATCTATAGAGGTTGGATTCTCAGTGGCACATTCAATTGGAGCCATTCCAATTAAGAGAACTACACATGCAGTAGCTGTCCTTGCATCACATTAAACTCCCACTCCATCCAGTTGGTAGTGAGGACTTTATACGCT
Organism: Massospora cicadina; assembly: GCA_022478985.1. NCBI lineage: Eukaryota > Fungi > Entomophthoromycota > Entomophthoromycetes > Entomophthorales > Entomophthoraceae > Massospora > Massospora cicadina. The sequence goes on from JAKSZP010006731.1 coordinate 29,044, forward strand.
CCCCAGGAATTGTGGTACTGTACCCATCTGCGTCTTCCTGCTCTCAGACTCAATAGAACTTGGTTAGCAAGATGTATCCTGGGCCCATCCACCATTAGGATGGAAAGAAAGTGGGGCTCAGGTAGACTCTTCTTGTAAAACTAGCAGTTACACTTGCCAGTTATCCAAATATCTCCTCATGAGTTCTCCTTGCTAGGGCTTCTTCTCCACAGGACATTGTGAACCCTATTGACGATTTAATTTCTGAGTCCAGCTCCCCCATCATGAAGGATAGTAGGTATATTTTGTTAATTGTAGATTTCCCAGATTGGATGTTTTATAATTTTTGGGCGGTATTATTTGGATCTGCTGTATGGTCACACAAGCCAAACTTACTGAACAACAGACAGATGATATGAGGATCGTCAGTCCTACAAACACACTGAAAATATAAGATTTAGGATCAATTGCCCAACACTTTTATTTATTTTAGCAAATTACAATAATTTTTCGATGTCCCACTCTCTCACTACTATTAACAACCTTCCTATCTTTCAATCACCCAACTTGATTATAAATTAGCAACTTTGAATAATACCATTCTCATAGCTTAGACTATTCTATTCCGCCAAATCCAATTGGTTTCAGCTGGTATTCTTCAATTCCATATCGCCCCAATTCAAGGTGATCTAAATTATACTTGTCAAATGTTGACATTGCCTTATTATCTTATTTGGAGGCAATCCAATAACAACCCATTATAATCCAATATTGACTCATCTCAAGGCGTTCAAATACTCTTAAGTATCATCCTAGTCAGCGGATCCTCTCCATTCCACCATAACTCTTCAAAGTTTATTGTCCAATCATATCGGAATCTCAACATTACCCCCTCTTTGACTGGATGATAAGTCTTCTATTGTTTATAAGCTCAGAGAAACTTTGTGTGTACACAATTAATGATGCGACCACTTGCCGTGTCTTTGATGGTGTATGCATCTATGCCAGATTTCTCAATTATTTTATCCAGACCAACTCAGATGTTGGCCAGCTTGTGTTTCCAACCAAACCTGTGCTGGTCGTGGAACAAAACCTTCTCTCCTTCTTGGAACTGGGTCAACCCACTACATCATACCTGATCAGCAGCCTGATTCCTAATCTTTCTGGCCAAGCTGATTAAGTAAGCTTCCATTTGCAACTTGATCAAAGTGCTAGATAGATCAGTTAAGTAACAATGGGAATCCATTCCGCTGGAATCTTCCTCACATGAATAAAGCAATCTGTAAGAGTGGGGTGTTGTCCATATAATAGTTGAAAGGGGCTCTTCCCCATGGCAGAATAATAGCTGAAAATTTTAAGCTAAGTTGGCAGTAGACAAGAGGGATCTCCAATCAGAGGTATATCAGTTAACAACTTCCTAAGGATGTTCACCAATGTCCCATTAACCCGTTCATACATTTTTTTGGACTCAGTGTGATATGGGGTTGTCAGAACCTCATAGATGCCCATGAGCTTGTTCAATTTGGGAAGGATTTGCGAGGTGAAGTTGGTTCCATTAGTGGTAAGAATGAACTGAGGGCAACTATGTCGCTGGATAATACATTCCATTATGAACTTGGCTGCTGTGAACGTCCCCAAATCCCATATTGCCCGCACTTCAACCACCTGGTCAAGTGGTGATAGCCACCAGAATGTACTTACACCACTTGGATCCCGTTGGAAGAGGCCTAACAACATCAAGGGAGACCATATGCCAAGCAAAATGTGGGTCCACTAATCAGTATGAGGTCTTTTGTTGAATGACTTTTCCACTTGGCATCTATGTCAAAAAAAAGTTTCAAGAACATCAAAGTTAATGCTTTCCCTATAGTACTAAGGGCATAACAGCTACATTGTCTTGCACACGCCACCATGTCTGACTGCCTTGTGGGAGATCATAATAATTCCAGGCCATGATGAGGGTCATAGAAAATTCACTGTAGAATTGCCAATCCGCTTATACATTTCCCCATTCCATTAGAAGGTATTTGCTTGAATATCATTTAATATTTGATCACTTGGGCTAATTCGTCATTGTATTTTCTGCTGGCAGCTTATCATAAATCACTTCGCTGAGATCTTCCATCATAGCAATAATCGCAATTGAGATAAACAGTTGGCGTTCTGATGCTTTACTCCTGGGCGGTGAAGTATTTTGAAGTTGTAAGCCTGCAGCTTAAGAGCCCATTGAGCTAAACGCCCTTCAGGCTCCTTGAGGTCCTGCAACTAATGTAATGACATGTGAACCGTTACAACTTTAACTTTTCCCCGAGCAAGTAGACTCTAAATTTCTTATATGCGTATATCACTGCTAAGCATTCCCACTCAGTCATGGTATAATTACGCTTATGGCAGTCTGGACTTTTATTACAGTATTCAATGGGATGCTCCTCTCCCTCGTCATCTTTCTGAGAAAGGACCACCCCAACAGCTGAAAGGGACGCATCTGTCTGAATGATAAACTCCCTATTGAAGTTTGGATAGCGTAGCACTGGCGCAATGATCAGCGCCATCCAAAGTGTATTGAAGGCGTATTGATGACGTTCTATCCATTCAAACGCAGCATCCCTCTTACAAACTCAAATAGCGGCCTCCCAATACAGCAAAAATAAGGGATGAAGCGCCAGTAGTAAATGACCATTCCCAAAAAGACCTGTATGTCGCATTTACTATTGGGCGTAGTCATTTTTGGATGGCCTCCACCTTGGCTGGCTGTGGTTTCAGCCCCTTGGAGTCTACCAATAACCTCAGGTATTCTAACTGATCTTTAAAGAATTTACATTTTTTAGGCTTAAAATTTGATATTTGCCCCAGAGAGCCAGTATAATACTGCTTCTAGATGATCAAGGTTCTCAGAAAAGGTTTAAAAGAAAACATTGATGTCATCAAGGTTATGAGGACACATAGCTTCAGGTCACCGAGGATAGTGTCCATGATTCTCTGGAATGTAGTTGGGTTTTACGCCGCCCTTGGGGCATATGAGTCGTTTGGAAAAGGCCTTTGGATGTGATTATGGCGCATTTCTCTTGTTCTTCTATGGGCAACTCGTTTTTCAGTAACCCAATATCAAGTCCTTCACTGAGAAGTGAAAAGCTCCCCCTAACCGATCTAAAGCGTCATCAATCTGCAGCAAGGTGTATGAGTCCTTATTTTTAATACTATTGAGCTTCTGAGAGTCTATTAATATGCAATAGGTGCCGGCTTTCTTCTTTACAATTAGAATGGGTGAAGCCAATGGACTCTTGGATGGTTTGAGCGTCCCTTGCTCCAGAAACTTATTAATGCCCTCAGTGGCAACTTCTTCCGCTGCCCTCAATTGATGGATTGTCCAAGACTTTATGAGGGGGATAATCTCCTGTATCTAATCAATGAACCACCTCAAGCACACCCTAAATCTAGGTCATCAATGGCAAAATTTCCTTATAATTTTAAGATAAAGCTATAAATTGGTCATTTTGTTCTTTTGATAGCCTTATCAAGTTCTTCTGTGGCACCACTATCATTACACAAAGCGGCGACTTGATGGTTAGACCAAATTCATCTAATGCACTGAACTCATGAACCTGAAGGACCTCCTCAATTAAGATCAAGTGTAAATACGCCACTTTTTGGTGTTGTCAGATTTTCATTAGTTTGCTCTGGAGATTCACTAACAAAACATTGATCTCTCCATGCCCTGGTATTATAATACCTGGAGCACATGAGCTCAAGCCGTGTTTGCTGATAGAGCCCAATGATCTCCCATAAAGCCCAGCTGGCATTTCCACCTTTAACTCAGTGTTCACAAGGATTTGGTGTCCAGAAGGAATAGATATAGGCCCTGCAGCTCAGAGAGGTAACTCTTGGTATTCGTATATATGTTGAGGAAGGGGCTGGGTCTTTCTTTTTAGTTGATGATAGCAGACTTGAATCACTCCATCACTATATGCAAGATTGATATGGCCCATGTGCACCAGATCCTTCGGCACTCTGCTAAAGGTAATTAAATTGGGATCCAGTGTCCAAAATTGCGAAGTTCTCCTCCATCATATCAACAACAGCCCCAAAATGTTTCAGGAAAGCAGTCCCAATTAGCAAGTTGTGATTATTGTTTGGTATTACTATTGCCAGATTTATAATGACAATGGACCCAAACTGCAAATGTAGTTCACTGTACGCTCCCTCAGAGATGGCGCTTTCCACTCCAGTGGTCCCATACAACATTTGATGGTGCACATCAAGTTTTAATGTCAAAATCACCAACAAATTAGTGAAAACTATGTTGACCAAAGCTCCTATATCAATTATAGTGCAAACTCTATTTTTGCTACAAAAATGTCACAGTATGTACCCTCAGAATAAGAAGAATATTAACTGTTTAATACATGGACATTTATGAGATCTCTTTTTTGAGAAAAGTTACTATTTCTCACTGAATTTGGGGTATTCTTTAATAATGGCGTCTACCATAAGGGCGACATTTACTCCTTTCAGAGTTGGTGCATCTGCGGTAGAATCCAGCTTGTCCAAGAAGCTTGATCAAGCATTTGGCAGGTGTACAGCTCCAGTTGCTCCTAGGGTCTTCATCTGCTGTGTCCTTGGCTTGCGCTCGTGTCACTACATTCACTCCTCCGACCTTTTGCTGGTATAAAATCTTGTCATCATATTGAGGGACTTTCTAAGTGATATACTACTATTGATTCAGGGATGTTTGGGGTTGGGATCACAGGTGTAGGGAGTCCAATATCTACTCTTCTCCATATTTTCCCTGGTAGTATTGATCTTTTTTCACGTAGTGCACTTGACGACTAAGGCAGCTTTGTGCAAGTGACCAGGGTGACCGCATTCATAGCAACTAACCCCATAAGAGCCACGTCCTTGATTTCCATAAGAGGGTTTAGGTCAGAAATTGTGGGGACATTGAACGTTACCAGGGCCAGGTCAGTAAGATGACTGCTGGAGTTTGGAGTAACTAGGTTCATGTTGGTAGTTGAGTGCTGACAACTTTCGTAAACAGCCCTATGGCAGTAGTCAAACTGTTGCGAATAATTTTTCTGAGGATGAGGCGCAGAATTATAGTAGGGTCAGGGGTTTCTAGGCAGAGTGTGGGCCAAATGAGCGTATTCCCCTGAATAAGAGGGTCCAGCAGAGACAGTATTCTTCCATTCCATAATTGGAAGCAGAAAGTTAGGCGATATGTGGCGCAAGAATTGCACAATTTTGAGAGGAGGAACGTTATCATCCAGAATCAACAAAATGACATTGTGAAGCTCACAGTATGGCTTCACCGCAGAGGTCATTGTGATGCACATGTTGGCTTCCAATAGTTATCCTTCACTAATAAGCACGTGAGTTTCCATCATAAGTTGATCACCAAACTCCGTGAGGGTCTCATTATGGCAGAACCCAATAGTCAAGAATTCCGCTTATTGCTGTGAAATCTTGGAGGTGCCCCCAAACAGTCAAATCATGGTATCTTTTACATATTGGTAGGTACCAGAGCTTCTTAGGATGTAGCAGGTGATTTGATTGGCACTCCCAACATCCAAGGCAGATGGAACACATTTGCTTTATGTTGATCAGATTCACCTTCCACTGCAAAATCAAATCGTTTTAAGAAGCCATAGATATTCCCATTTTTATTGAACGGAGGCAGCTTCTTAATATTGACCTTCTCATCCCATTCATAGATGCAAATTTTTGAGGAATACTGAGGAATGAGTCAAGATCCAAAGACAGTCTCTATATAAGAAGCTGGTCCAGCGGAGGTTGGGATGTCCGCTGCTTTGAAGGTAGCATAGCCTTCTGCCGTGGGTATCACTGCCATCACTTGTTTGGATTGGTGCTCCAATTCATACTCATATCTAGAGCTACCCCCTTGGTGTAGTAGCTCTGACCAGTGTCATATTCCTCATTTCATTGTACCCCTCTTGTTGTTCTTACTATTCCCAATGAGAGGGCTGGAAGGTACTGGTCAATTTCCGCTCTGTGCAATGCAGTCATTAGGTGGTGTCATCAAAGTGATTGGCGAGTTCCTTGTTTTGTTGTCCCAGAATTTGCAATTAACTAAACATGCTATTGAGCTGGTGCATAACGGCATTCTGTTCTAGAAGAAGTTCATCCTGTTTCTTGAGCACCACGTTTAAATTGAGTTTAAGTTCTTTATATTTGGCAGGTGCATTGCTTTGTGATGATTCTCTAACAAAGCAGTCCTGATGAGTCATGTCCAGTGACTAGAGATTTTGATTTTTTTAGTGGTTTGATCAACGGACACCTTGTAGTGAGCGCCACTGTTACAATTTTTTGGGCGGTATTGTAGGTATCCACCATAAGAGTTACACAGGTCAAACCCACTGAACAACAGATAGATGACATGGGGATTGTCAGTCCTCTGAATACACTGAAAATATAAGAAAATAGGAGCAATTGCCCCAAAAACACTTTTTTATTTTAGTAAATACAGCAACTTTTTGCTGTTCCATTCTCTCTCTACTATTAACAACCTTACTCTCTTTCAATCGCCAATCTCTCTTATATATCAGCAACTTCGTATGATACCATTCTTATATCTTAGACTATTCTTTTCCACTGATTCTCATTATTTTCAGCCGGTAATTAACAATTATATATTGCCCTAATTCGAGGCAATCTAAATTATATTTGGTGATTGTTGACATCGCCTTATTGCCTTATTTGGAGGCAATCCAATAACAACCCATTAATACTCAATATCACCTCATGTCAAGGTGCTCAAATACTCATAAATATCATTCTAATCAGCAGATTCTCCCCATTCCGCTGTAGCTCTTCAGGGCTTATTGTCCAGTCATATCAGAACCTTGACAGATGAATAAGCAGGTAGCTCCAGTGGTGGGAATGAAGCGCTGCCCTGTGGCTACCACAAGGCCACTCCTTATCATGTGCAATACATTTATTTCAGCTGCTATCTACCTTGCAGTATCTAATAAAGAAGATTATACTTTATTTTCTATTTACAAATATTTTCCTTATGAAATCCACTGAAATTATTGTACAAGCTATCCTAGACACAGAAGTGTCGCGCAACTTCATGGATCTTATTGTAATACAGTCTTTGGATTTGGAAATGGAGGTAGCCTCATCTATATAAGGCGCCTTTTCTGAACCCTTGAAATGGCTTCTCATAGTCCACCCAGTACAATTCTTGGTTCAGAATTTATGTTTTGTGACCAATTTTATTAATTACAAGACTTACTATACCTCAAGAACATGGGTTGTCTGGTGTAACGTTAGCAGGTGAAAATCAACATGAACAGCAATTTCCTCATTTGCAATTTGGCAGGTTCATTAGGGAATTTACTTTGCTTGACACCCTTCCCATGGGGTCTTTCCTAGCCAATAACCCACCCATCCCCGCATTTGTAGGTCTCCCTACAGACTTTCCTCCATTCCTTAACCCATACAAGGACGCTTTTAAATACCCCTAGCATCAGGACCGTCACTTTACTACAATTACGACTTAAAACTCCAATTGATGATAGACTTAGTTAAAAGTATAATCTCATTATATTCTTACACTAAGAAGGAGACAAAGCTCTTTGCTTGATTTATTAACATGTTAGAGAAGAAATGGATTATTAAAAAGTCCTCCCCTATTGCCTCCCCTGTTATATTGCCCAGAAATTAAATGGTTCCTGCAGCCATGTGTTGATTATGACACTTGAACAAAAAATCTTTCCTAACCCTTACCTTTGACCTTATAATAATCTGTTTTAAAGGCCATTGCAAAGTCACAAGTATTCTCCAATATTGACCTTGAAATATTCCCCCAATCAGGTGCAGTGTGAAAGTAGACAGGAATGTCTCACAGCCATCTGCACCAGGTGAGGACTTACCCAGTTTATGGTGATTCCCAGTGGGTTAAAAATGCCCCAGCTACCTTTCAGAGCCTCATTGATGATGTGCTAGGCGACCTAAAGTTTTGCCTGTGCTGTCGCTTACATTGATATTATATTAATTTACCCTCCCACCCCAGAACAACATGTAAAGACTAGAAAGCCGTGATGGCAGCTCTTAACAAGGCAGACCTCTTCATAAAACCTGCCAAGTGGAAATTACAGCACAAAGGCGTGACCTCATAGTAAACCTGTCTAAATGCTGCTATTCTGTTTCATCCTGAAAGCTGGATTCCATTCAGTTGTGACCTACCTTGACCACCACATGAAACAACGTCAGATTTTTTGGAACAATCATCTACTAAATATTTTCTTTTCAGCCATAGCCCAGCTAGCGACACTTTTTTATTAATTTATAGAAAAAAGTTCGTTTTTAATGGCATGATGAGTGTCAAAAGGGCTTCAATGCCACCAGAGCTGTATTTTCTGCCAGGTGAACATCCATGAAGATATTTTAAGCCTTTCATAATAGCTCGCAATGCCTCATTAGTGGCTGTGGGTGCAGTTTTTTTGCAAAAAAGAGAGAGAGTTGAACACCCAAGGCTTATTTTTCTCACAAATATATGTCTAACTAGCAGGAATGGCTATCTATGACAGAGAGCTTGCAGCAGTGGACTGGTCACTTATTCACTGGCACTACCTCTTGTAGGGCGCGCAACATGATATTACTGTCTGGACATACCAAAAAGCCTTATTAAGTTCCTGGAAGCCATAGAAACTTGTTCATTTCCAAGCTCGCACTTAACATGGTCTTTATGTTTCTTTTAAGTATGAGTCAATAAGGACCCATGAACGCTTTACTATATGCTAAACCAACATTCCTCTTTGTTTCCAAGTAAAGAGTATAACCTCTTTTAGCATACTATGGTGGTACCTCCCTCCCCAAATTCCTTCCTTGGCCTCTCTCTCCTGATCTTTTACAATGCTGGTCACATACACCCTAATTCTTCTCGCGTCTTAACTGCTCAAACGTGCTGCCCAAAGAGAATATAGTTTTACAAGTATCTTGAATCCTTAAGCCATAAACAACCCATATATGCCCTTAATGAAGGAATAAACTTGTTGCAAGACAAGGTCTAGGATCTATACTCTCTTTGCAATTAAATCATTAAAGAGCATTATGTTCCACCTGCGGTAGGCCATCCTGAAACTAAGAAATGTTCATACCACCTGATGAGGACTTATAAGCGTTAGTATTTAAAAGATATCATGGCATGGGTGTCCATTTGTGTTACCTGCGCCCACTCAAAGTCACACTGTTCCATAATAAAGAAATGTTGCACCCCTTAAAGCAGAAAAAAGGGTCCCTGGAAATCAGTTCAATTTAATCTATTGTGGGGCTTCCATCTTCCAATGGCTTTAGTGCTATAATGGTGGTCGTTGACAGATTTACCAAATTTTCTCTGTTTATTTCTGCCACTTGTCCCAACATCAATAGAAATTGCAACCATGTTTGTTGCCCATGTATTCTCTATGTTTACCCTTCTTAAAGAGAAAGTGAGTGACAGGGGCCCCCAGTTTGATGCCCAGTTTGGGATGTACTCCTGGCACTTCTCAATATCATTCCTATCAATCCACCCTCTATCCCCCAGAGTCAAATGGGCAGACTGAAATAGTGAATAAGGTAATGAGCAGTACCTGCGTTTTTATATGTCTGCCTCCAGGATAACTGGGCCATGAATCTGCCCCTAGCCAGTTTGCATATAATAACGCTACTCACTCTTCCATGGGCTTTCCCCTTTTTGAAGCCAACTTGGGATATAATTCCTCCTTCCTAATTAGTCTTAAGTGTTCTCAGTGGTCAGATTAAGATGACTGCTATAGTCATCCTTAAACCCAGAACCACGGCTAGGAACATCAATCAAAAGCAATCAAAATCATGACAAGTTTGAAGACAGGTTACGCTTCCCAGACCACAATATCAAGGTTGGATCTCTCTTATGCTGGACAGGCGGGCTCTACACATAAAGGTTTTATCAAGAAGCTGCCTGCTAAACGCTCTAGTCCATTTAAAGTTGATAAAGACTAGGCAATTGTTCTTCATATAAAAGTCCACCACACTGGAAGCACCACAACATGTTTCTCATTCACTGCTATCACCTTTCAAGAGTGAAAGACTAATTACCCCCAAGACCAATTTTGTTAAGGACATTCAGGTGACAAAGGTGAAAATATTCTGGCCTCTCAAAAATTCAGTCAGTCAGTCCAGTTTTTCATAGCTTGAAGATTACCTTTCTATGAGAAAAGTTCATTAATTGCGAAATACTGCATATAGTTAAAGAAGTTGGTGTCAGAAAAGCGCAAGTAAATTTTAAACTAGCTGGACAGTCTGGATTCCCAAACACCTAAATGGAGAGCCCAAATGTCAGAGGAATTACTGCTTGAACGAAATTGAGTTGAGTTGTGAAAGATTACACCAGTGATCGCCAATAGGCCACAAAAATAGATAGAAACCTGGCAATGAACCAGCCATCATGGCCCCATGGCACGTGGGTTTGGGAGCTGAAAAAAAGGAGATTGGAATTGAGGGTTTGAATTTCGTCATAGGAAAAAGTTAATTTAGGGTATGTAATTTTTATTTAAATTAAAAATAGAAAATTACCGTCAATTTTCTCAGCGTGTCACAACTCTTAAAATAGATGGTTATTTGAGGAATAGCTTATATAAGCTCAGGATTGGGGACCTCAAGATTTGCCTAACCTGGTGAAAATTTGAGTAAGGGGGAGATAAAATTATTTTGAACTGACTTCAAAATTTTTGGTGGTGGGCTGAGTCACTGTCAGTTCATCCATGGATGCTCAAATTTCCTATTTCTCCAGTTTTGACAGCTAGAGCAACGGCATCTTGTCTAATGGGCAGTGGGAACCTCCTAAGGCTACCCCACATAGGGGCGGTCCCGTGAGGTTAGGAACAGGTTCATGACAACCAACCTGCCTGCACTTGGTTGCTCTGGCATCCGTTGGACCAAACAAGGACTGTTGGATGGGGTTTTTGATACTGTTGGGAAGGGTTTCGAACTGGCGTCAGCATTTCCCAATGGCCTAATGCCTCTGGCGGGTCCCTCCAACAAATTTGACATTAAGATCATTCTTTATAGAATGTACACGCCCATGGGTCTTTGTTCCCAATATGTCTGGGGCAGGTTTTGAACCTGCAACAACATTTCCCAATGGCCCAATGCCATTGGCAAGTTTTGCCAAGGATTTGACACTTGATGCTTTTTTTACTGAAAATGTGCACCTTTCAGGCTTTGTTGTCAAGATTTTGCTATTGTTAACTATTAGCTTCAAAGATTCGTCACTGTTAATTGTACTTAGCCCCTTTGCCCCAGGCAGTGCTGATTCATTGCCAACTTTCTGCAGATTACCTCAATTCACCCCATTATTTCTTCAGATGTAAGAACTGGGGTTGGGGCAGATTCCTCAAAGGGTACACCATCACCCACCGCTCATCACCCACATGAGCGAGGTCGCCCTGGGTGATGAGGTGGCTGCCAGCATTCTTAGTCCCTTATTGAGTGGGAAAGTGAGCACTTCCTGATCCAAATGGAGAGGACGCTCCCCCAGACTTACACCACTTTTCCCTTTTGTCAGAGAGGGGCGCCACCACTGGGTTTTGAGCGAGGGCCACTTTCTAATGGTCCTTGGGCAACTTAATAGCCATTAGAATAGCAACCTTGGGGTGAGGATGGGAGCATCTGGGTGGGTGGCATGGAAAGCCTCAATGAGCTCAGAGCAGTTAGCACAGTCCCACATGCCAACCCAGCTATTCTCATAGGCTGGAAAGCTTTTCCATGAAACTAAATACTGGATTGACCTATTGTCATGTTTAAATGACATAATAGTGGGTACCAATCTCAAGGATAAGGCTGGGCAACAGGTTCGAAAGGTGAAGCTTCAGGCCCTTCCTGACCTCAGGCACACAGTAGACCAACGCTGGGTACAAGCTAAATAAGCCCAGGTTGGTACTAGTGATATGCCTAACGCCCAGCCCCATGCAATGGCCCAGGCGTTAAAACGGACAGTTTATTCAATTAACGCATATGGTTTGATTCAGTTAGTTGAGGAATGGGGTTTTGAAACCCGTTTCATTTATGAAATTATGTGTTTGGGTCAGATCCAACTTCAATCAATCACCTGAGTGAAGTCAGTTTTGGTGTATTCTACCAATTTGGATGGTAGTGTTTGCCTATTGGTGAATCGGTGCTTGGGACCACTTTGGCAGACTCCAAATTTCCTCAACAAAATTTAAATATGTTTTCCCCAACCAACATTCCTTGTTGGTCGACTTCTTACAATAAATTTCCCTCATTCTTTCCCTTTTTATTTTTTATCTCGGAAAATCCTGTAACAGACCTCTTTGAGGAGGTCTCACGCTACCTTAACTACTACATTATATATACAAATAGATTATCACCTAGTGCACCATTGGTTTGCCCAGGTTCCCTCCAACCTGGGGCTTTTACACTTCTCCCTTAGTACACCGCGTCATTTTTGGTTGATTTTTACCTTAATGATTTCTTGCTCTTATTTGAGTTATTATTGCTTCAGCAACCTCTGCTGAGCACTAGTGTTTTTTATTAATGGCTAGTTCCCTGGAATTTACCCTGTTCACTGAGCACTACCACGTTGGGAACAGGAGAGTTATATACACTCTCCTTACATTAATTTACCAACCGCTTAAATTTATGTGCACAAATTTTTTCTGTGTGGGACTTTTTCTAAAGTGTAAATGGTGGGCGCCGGCTGTGAGCCTCAGCTGTGGTCAGCTGCACCGCTGTTTCCTCTTTTTCCCAAAGGCTGGAGCAACTCGGCATTATTATCATTGCCTCCAACTGGAAAGTACCCACCCTTCATGCTTGTACCTGGTGGATACAGACGCTTTGAGGTCCAAAAGTTGTGGTTCCCAACTTTCCGCCAAAATTACTAATTTCAATTTTAATAAATGGTTTTGCTTTAAAAGCACGTAAAGATGATGCTGATGGATTTGGCGCAGATGGGCCTGGGGGTGCTGGCCTAGGATAACGTTGGACATTCTGTTGCTTTTGTGGGAATAGGGTGTTTGCATATAAAAATGCGTTTTATAATGGAAACACTATGTATACTTCTGAACCATATTTGCTCTCTCATGGCTCAGATAAGGAACTTATTCCTGTGTACTAAATCACCCCAGAAAATCCCCGTTTGACCTATTCCATGATTAGCAGCACTCAGGAAATTGAGAAAGGAACTGCGTTTACAATATTAAGATATTTATGTCCCTGCTGAAGATATGGTGGTATATGTGGCCTCAGTAGCAAAAGTGGCCAAGTATCCCTCTCCATTCTTTGATTCAAAATCATACCAGGGAGACATGATAATGCCAGATGAAGAGTTTAATGGTAATTTACTGGCGTTTTCGGCTTTAAATAAAGACCATTTTGGATATTTTCTACTGACTACTACCCTTTCCTCCCCTTTAGGGAAAGTCGCACCACTATTCTGGTGGATATTGGCGCCACGGAAAACTTTATGAACCAGAGCCTAGCTGACTACTTTAGTCTGAGTTACTTGCCAAGTGGTATGGTTAGTGGAGGTACGTCCCAAGGTATTTCCACTCTGAAGATCATTGGGTCAGTGGACTATCAGGGTCAGCAAGTACCACTTGTATGATCACTTCCAAGCTATCAAAAACCTCTTGTATCCTATTATCTTGGGTGTGGAGTGGTGGAGGAAGTTTAACGTTAGAACCAACTTGAAAGAGAATACCTTATCCCTAACTCTAAAGAATTGTCGCATATTAGTTGTCCTTTATTGGAGGATAGTGCCCAGGGTGAATTGCCCCACTGTCTTCACCTTCACACTCTTAGCCTTGCTTCTAATCTGAAGCCCTTTGTGGAGGTTCCTCTACCATCCTGTTTGGAGGGGTTGAAATCTTCTTTTGATGCCGCATATGCTAATGCACTACCTGTGCACTCTAAGTTTGATTGTGAGTTCAAGCTCACTGTGGATCTGGTGCATATTTCTTCTCCCGTTTACCCATTGACCATCTAGGAGGAAGAGGCGTTAATGAGTGGGTGAAGGAGCAGTTAATCAAAGGCGCGATTTTCAGCGTACCTCCCCTGTATGCTCCCCACTTCTCTTTGTTGAAAAGCTAATGGTAATCTACGTCCATGCGTAGACTATGGGAACCTCAACAATGTCACTGTACCAGATCTACATCCATCCCTTAAGATTCTCAGATTGCACGCTATGTGGAGAAGGCTAAGTTCCTCTCTAAGCTGGATTGCCTCAATGCGTTCAATTAAATTCGAATTAAAAGGGACAAGAGTGTTAAACACATTCCATACCAGAAAAGGGATCTTCCAGTTTTAGCCATGCCCTTTGAGCTTAAGAATTCCCCTGCTATCTTTCAACGCCACAATGATGCAGCGTTGGGGGACTTGATAGGGGTATGCGCGGTTGCCTACATGGATGATATCCTAGTGTTTTCACCCAATCATGAGTCCCATGCAGTACACCTTTGGCAAGTTGTGGAGAGGTTAAAGGCAGTCAGCCTTACGCTGAAGATTATAAAGTGTGAATTTTTTCAAGTCCCAGATCACTTTTCTGGGCAACGTCATGTTTGACCAAGGACATATGATAACTCCAGACAAGGAGAAGGCTATTCGTGAGTGGCCCACCCCCACCTCAGTCAAAGAAATGAGGATCTTTTTGGGGACGTGTAAGTTCCTCAAAAAGTTCACACACAATCTCTCCGAGGTGGCGGCACCATTATATAGGGATAGCGGTGCCAAGATGCTTCAGTGGTCCCCCATTTTTGGAGGATGCTTTCCAAGAAATGAAGTGCAACCTGTTGTCCACGTCTGTCCTTCTCCATGTCGACCCTTCAAAAGAGTTCATAGTGTCTACTGATGCCTCCAACTTCGCCATAGCAGCTTCCTTGTTACAAGTAGGTGAAGATGGGATAGAGCATCGAGTGGGATATTTTTAGGAAAATGTCTGTCAGAGTTGAATTATGCCGTTTATGATAAGAAGTTACTGGCAGTGGTGGAGGCGCTGACTTATTGGCATCATTACTTGCATGGCTCCTCCCAACCTTTCTGTATAAGTACAAACCACCGTGCTTTGCTGTACTACTGCGCACCTCATGTCCTAACCCCACGGCAGACCTGTTGGCATGCGATCCTTGCAGAATTCGCATTCTCTTATGAATTCACCAAGGGCAAGGATAATGGTTTGGCGGATGCTTTGATCCGCAACCCTGCTTTGGCTCCTGATCCCAAGGAGGTAGAAGTTTATAACACACAGTTGATAATTTCGCCAAATAAAATTGTGTCCCAAATTCCCTCTTCCTCGGCCAATGTGCCATCGCTTGCTCCTCTGGAGGATGCGGAGGATTAAAGTATGTTTATAAAGGTAGTCCTTTCTCAGACGCTATCAACCAATTATACTATGGTACTTATTAAAAACGCTTTGAATCAAGAGGACCTATCCAGGGGTTATTACGTGAAGGATGAGATGGTGTGGTTTCAGGGGCGCCTTTGGGTACCTGCTGGACCACTGCGCCTGGAAATCATCTGGGACTATCATGATGGACTCTCCATTGGTCATCCTGTAAAAGCAAAGACCTTAGAGTTAGTATGACGCACCTATAATTGTAAGGTCTTCCCTGCTCAGTTGGGACGGTATTGTAAAGAGTGCTTGATCTGCAACCAAATGAAACCAAATTGTCAACTTTTAGCGGGGTTGTTAGTACCAGTCCAGGAAGGCTTAAGGGCCCTGGACTTTCCATCAGTGGATTTCATTGTGGAATTATCTGTCTCTGATGATTATGATGCCACCATGGTGGTGGTGGACCATTTTACAAAGTTCGC
The DNA here is from genome assembly GCA_022478985.1 of Massospora cicadina. Lineage (NCBI taxonomy): Eukaryota > Fungi > Entomophthoromycota > Entomophthoromycetes > Entomophthorales > Entomophthoraceae > Massospora > Massospora cicadina. The sequence goes on from JAKSZP010006731.1 coordinate 44,830, forward strand.
CCACTTTATTTTTTGCAGAACTAAAATAACCGCGGCTGATATGGCAAAGCTCTTCGTCACTCATGTGTTTGCGCTCAATGGGGAAACCCAGAAAATATTAGTGACTGGGGACCCCAATTTACCTCCATCTTTTGGGAAGAGTTGTGTAAAACTCTTCAGATTTACCCCTGCCATTCAACTGCCTATCACCCTCGATTATATGGGCAGACTGAACAAGTGAACCAGTGCTTGGAGCAGTTCCTGCGGTGTTACACCGCCGCAGATCATTCAGATTGGGCTTCTCAACTTCCTAAGGCTCAATTTAGCTACAACAACACTTTGCATTCTTCAATAAGTTGCTCCCCTTTTTCGCCAGCCATGGATTTAACCTCGCCTTTAACATGGAGACCAGCTGGATCTAAAGTTGAAGCGGTAATGGACTTTGCAAAGACAATCAATAAGGTCCACCAGGGGGTTTCCACAAGTTTGGGAAGCAATGCAAGTGTATAAGGAGAACTCTGATGGCAAGCGCTGAGTGGGTCCTTCATACAAGGAAGGGGATCTCATGATGCTGGATGCTCATAACATCCCTATCAAGCAGCCATGCAAGAAGCTGGGACCAAAGAGGATTGGCCCTTACCGCCTTGTTAAAAAGTGGCCATGCCTCATACCAATTAAATCTTCCTTCCTTTTTTGGATCTTCTCTGTCTTTCACGAGAGCAAATTGACGTTGTTTGAGTGCCCCCACCAGAGACTCCTGAGGCCTATCTTGTGGATGGGGCACCAGAGTGGGAAGTGGAAGAAATAGTTGCCTCCCGCCATGTTAAGAGAAGACTTGAGTACCTGGTATCTTGGAAGGGCTTTGAAGCTTCAGAGAACTGTTGGGTTCCAGTGCGTGACTGTGTGCATACCCAAGATATGATTGATGCCTTCCATAAGCATTCCCCCAGGCCGCTGGATCTCAACCAAACTGACCATTGCCACAATGAAGTTGTCCCAAGCACACAAGAGCTTTTCCCTAGTGCAAGCCCCTGGAGGGGTTAAGCCACATTGGGAGGAGAGGGCAATGTCATGTTTAAATGACACGATAGTGGGTAACAATCCTAAGGATAAGGCTGGGCGACAGGAGGCCCAGAAGGTGAAGCTTCAGGCCCTTCCTGACCTCAGGTACACATTATACCAATGCTGGGTACAAGCCAAATATACCCAGGTTGGAACTAGTGAAGTGCTTAACGCCTAGCCCCTTGCATTGGCCCAGGCATTAAAACGGACAGTCTATTTAATCAACGTAGATGGTTTGATTCAGTTAGTTGAGGAATGGGGTTTTGAAATCCGATCCATTTATGAAATTATGCGTTTGGGTCAGATCCAACTTCAAGCAGTTAACTGAGTGAAGTCAGTTTTGGTGTATTTTACCAATTTGGATGGTAGTGTTTGCCTATTGGTGAATCGGTGCTTGGGACCACTTTGGTAGACTCCAAATTTCCCCAACAAAGTTTAAATATGTTTTCCCCAACCAACATTCCTTGTTGGTCGACTTCTTACAATATATTTCCCCCATTTTTTCCCTTTTTATTTGTTATCTCGGACAATCCTGTCACAGACCTCTTTGAGGAGGTCTCACGCTACCTTAACTACTACATTATATATACAAATAGGATATCACCTTGTGCACCATTGGTTCGCCCAGGTTCCCTCCAACCTGGGACATTTACCACTTCTCCCTTATTACACCGCGTCATTTTTGGGTGATTTTTACCTAATGATTGCTTGCTTTTATTTGAGTTATTATTGCTTCAGCAACCTCTGCTGAGCACTAGTGACTTTTATTTTAATGGCTAGTTCCCTGTCGTTGGCCCTGTTCACCGAGCACTACCACGCTGGGAACAGGAGAGTTATAGACACTCTCCTTACACCTGTGTAATCGTTGTGAGGCCAGGATACCCTCAACTCAGCTTCCTCCACACCCTCAATTACAATGGGCTCTGTTATGCTGGATTTGTCTCTTAGATAGGGCAGCTGAGAGACAAGGAACACCAGCTTCTGCTTCCAGTAGGGTAGCAACTTCAGACGGAAGTCGTCATTCCCAAAAGTCTTCTTCCACCAAATCAGGTCCTGAGCATTTGCTTGCAAACTTGCACGTGGGCACCTGCATTCAAATATGGCGAAAGTCAAGCATGACATATGACCCCACCTTTTCTCATGAGTTGCGAGCAACTTCCAGCCTGCAAACCGTTTGTAATTGCTTTTGGCTCTAGTTAAATGCTCCCAAACCAGGGACTGGGTGTTCTGAGTATGTTGAGCGTGGTCAGCATCTGTTGGTGCCTCTGGACTAATACATGGGCCAATCAAAAAAGAAGTATTATAACCGTAAGTTGCTTCATATGGGGAGAAGCCCATGGCGCATGTGATCCATTTTGTACACAAACTGGGTGAGTGGAAGATCATCTGCCCATGTATCCTGAGCGGCTGGAGCGTAGCACCGCAGATACTGGTACAGGATCTGGTTGACTTGTTTGGTTTGACCACCCAACTGTGGATGGTATGCAGTGGAGCAGCAGGTAATATTATTCAAGATTTCCCAGAGCTCAGTTTAAAACTGCGCCATAGATTGGGGCCTGCGGTCACTGAAAATTTCCTGTGGGAGGCTAAACATTGAAAAATCATGACGCACAAAAAGGCGGGCAGTTTCATAAAAAGTAATGGATGAGGATAACGGGATAAACAGGGAGAATTTTATAAAGCAGTCTACAACCAGCATAACCGCTGTGAACAACTTGGAGCTTGGTAGCTTAATGATAAAATCCATGTACACTGGTGTCCATGGACCCTCCGCCTTCTGCAAGGGGTGCAGAAGTCTATTCCTACACAAACAGTCCAATTTGGCCGCATAAACGTCATGCAATCTGCGATCCAGTCAATTATTTCTTTTGACAAGCCAGGCCATTTATATGTACGCTTAACCAAATTGATGCACTTCTTGTTCCTTGGGTGACCAAATTCTGAGGTATCATGATGCACTTGAACAACTTTAGCTCGGAGGAGAGGGGGGACCCACACCCACGATCTAAACTAAATGATCTCCTGAGCTAAGGAATATAAGGAATGCTTGGAAGCTGGGAGGGACAACCGCTCCATAAGGTCCACCCCATCTGCAAATACCAACTGCGCAGCTAAGACCTGCAACACCAAAGGCGCATTCAGAGCAAATTCAGCTGCCAAAATTATGGTAGTTACAATGGACAAGTTTTGCGTGGGTGAATGACTGTGACGAGTTCCGCCTCATCTGAGTCAACTGGGCAATGCGCAGTGTTATTTCTTAGGAAGTTGGTAAGGACATTTAGCGCTCCTTTCACAAATTCATAATTATAGTTGAAGCTACACAAATCCTGATAAGTCTGGGCCTGCGGTGTGCCAACTTCTGTGGTTTGCTAAATTAAAGAAAAGCTTTGTGGTCAGTCCTCACAGTCAACTCGTTTGGACACCCTGTAAGAGGTATTGCCAATGGGTCAAGGAACATTCCACGGCTACCAACTCTTTATCATAGATAGCCCAGGTTTCCTTGGTGGAAGAAAACTTGTAGAAAAAGCTAAGTGAACGGATGTTCTAACCCATCATGCTCCTGAAGCATGACAGCCCCTACTGCGAGGAAGACACATCACATGCTATAATATAGGATTTGGAAGGATCTATATGTTTAAGGATGGGGGTGACAAGAACACCTCATTGATTAAATCAAATGCCTGCTGGCGCACAGGCATCCAGAGAAAGGCAACGTTCTTGCACGTGAGTTGATAAAGTGAGGCAGCTAACTGTGATAAGCGGAAAAGAACTTTTTCAGGAATATGATGGTGTCCAAGAAGCTCCTCAATTGCTTCTGCGTCGTTTGATTAGGCCGCTCTCTGCTGGCATCCAATTTTCTGGGCAGGATACCATAGCCATCTTTTTAAGATGAGATTGCCCAAAAAGATGACTTCTTCCCGGTAAAACTTACATTTTGATAGCTTGACAAACAGACCTGCCTTATGCAAGGCAGCCACTACTTCCTCCAAGTCTTTCTCATGTTTTTTGGGAGTAGAGGAATGAACCAAAGCATGATCAATATATGCAACCGGGCAGGTGAACCAGAGGTCACCCAGCACATTACCAATCATCCTTTGGAATGTTGTGGGTGCATTCTTAAGCCCAAAGGGCATTACTCAAAATTTGAAGATTCCTTTTTTTGCCAGATTGTTGTAAGCCATTCCAGGCCTTCTGTCACCCAAATTTGATTAAAGGCATTATTTAGATCAAGTTTTGAGAACATAAGTGACTTAGCAATTGCTTGGCCAATTGTCTGTGCTAAAGGAAGTGGGTAGGGGTCATGAACATAATTTTGTTAAGGTGACCTTAGTCCATGAAGGGATGAAGATAATTGTCGCGAAATTTACCCTGGGCTCCGCTAGTGTGCCAGGAGAACCAGTATGAAGACTGGTGGCCCTTTGCTATCTTGCCTTCATTGGTGTACCAACCCCTATAAGTCCTGCGTCCAACCTACCAACTAACCATCAATGGCTTCGCCTTTATTCCCAGGCGTCCTTGGCGTGTGCCCTGGCAAGTCCTGCCCCCTTCCTGGGCGGCTCAGGCACTTACGCACTGCCCCACCCTTGTGACCCTTCACCAACCAATCTGGGCATGCCCCAGCGAGTTCATCCCCCTTCTTGGGCGGCTATGGCACCTCCCGCGCTGCACCCCGCTAGGGCTGATGGCTATGCAGATCATCTGCTGGTAGCCAGCTGCCAGGTTCCCACTCTTTCCTCATAAAGAGGAGGTAAGATATCTAACAGCGCCAGCCACTTTAGGCGTGATCACCCGCACCTATTGGGGATCTCCTATACCATCTTCCCCGCTCTAGTTGCACCAAGCTACTTCAAACAAACAGGAAAGATGACAAACGAGAGATGTTTATTAGGAGGGAATGAACGACTATTTATACTACTTTCAGGGCTACTTCGCCTAAGTGCTCTTTGGCCAATCAACTACTGGAAAACCCATCATCCTCTTGATTCCAAACCTCTAACAAATCTTAAACTTTTCACTCATACTTCATAGCGATTCCCTCTTAGATCTGCTCATATGATCACTAAATATTGAATTAGGTCAATCCATCATCAGCATAAGTTGCTGTTCATCATATATAAAATTGTATATAAATAAGACCTCGAGCATCCTTGGCATGAGTCACCAGTGCTCCAGATTAGATGATGGAACCATTTCAGATGATTCATAATGGATTCATCAGCTTTTTGCTGGAAACTACCACAATGATCTTTGGATGGCATTTCAGCAGCGAATGCAGCTTCCATCGAACCTAAACTCAATCAAAATATATAACATTCAATAGTATCAAACTAGGCAATTAGCTGTCGATTATGCCCAACTAACTGAAACTCCTAATTTGGATACTATCAGAAGGAATATCTGGTTAAAATCCTGACAGGAACCATCTGCTCTCTTGGAAAAGACAATTGGAGAGGCAACAGGAGATGTCTCTTGGAACAATTAACCCTTCTTATGCATGTCATTTAACTATGCATTAAGGTAAGCCTCCTCCTCCGCTGTATTCAGGTACAGTTTGAAGTTTATGTTCACCACCTGCATCATTGTCCAAAAACCTAAAACATATTCATATATGGAGAAACTGGTCCGCCTTCTTGGAATCAAAAATACTCTGAAATCTTACCCATGCTTTTTTAAGAACTGGGAAGAAGACCTACTGGGGAAACAAGGATTGTAATAGAACCACGATTGCAAGATTTGGAGAGGGTGTCTAGAAATGGTTACTCTCCCTCCACATGATTGTTGGAGAAGGACAGCATGTTTGTCCCAAGGTGGATTCTCACATGCTGCCAATGCCACCAACTCACGCCCAAAATTACTGGTAACAGAAGGTTAGCCATTTCAGATAAGTTATCGCAAAAACTAAACTGCTGGACTGAGAAAGGCACAGGGTGCCAAACTCAAAAGGAGGCTAAGCAGCTGATGATGCAACCAACACTAATGGCCCCACATCCAAGTCTAGTTCGAGCTACTGGGCAAACTCCATACTCATGTATTACCCACTGCTCCTGTGTCAACCAAGGCCTTAAAAAACACCCGGTGTGCCCCAATAATAATTTCATTAGTAATAAGAAGTAAGAGCAATTTTCTTTAATGGCAGATATGGTCATTTCTGCTGATTAAGAAGAGATTGAAACTAGGTTAGGGGAAACAACTAGGTTTTGGAAAGGATCAGAACTTGTGTGGCAAAGGGATTTAATCTTATACCCTCCAGACTGGACCACTACTATTTTATAAACTGGTGTGCTAGAACAAACTAACACGGGCACAGGGGCAGCGTTTGCCCTTTGAATCAATATGGATACTTATTTAATGCTGGGATTGATAATTGAGGCCAATTCGTCTGCTTCAAGCTTAAAAACTCAATTTTGAGGATGGGTTAAGTAGAATGTTGAGGACACAGGGGAAGTGAAGCCATAGTGAATCCTTTTAAAAAACCACAGAGAAAAGAAGACAAAATTGGCAATTGACCAGACATACAACAGACGGCAGGATACCACTGTACATTCTTCATGTTTAAGATGACCACTGCTGCGCCCATCTTGATGAGGAGGACAAAAATGGTGGAAATTAATAAATGGTTTATTATGTCAGAAAAGTGGCAAGTCAAGTTTAGACCAGCCTGTCAGTCTGGATGCCCAAACACCCAAAAGGCGAGCCCAAATGTCAGAGGCACTGCTGCTTGAACAACGTTGAATTGAGCTGGGAAAGATTACACCAGTGAGCGCAATAGGCCATATCTGTAAATAGAAACCTGGAAATGAACTAGGCTATCATGGCCCTATGGCATGTGGATTTGGGTGCTGAAAACAAGGAGATTGGGATTAAGGTTTGAATTTTGTCATAGGAAAAAGTTAAATTTAGGGTATGGAATAATTATTAAAATTAAAAATAGAAAGTTAACCGTCAATTATCTCAGTGTGTCACAACTGCTTAAATAGACGATTTATTTGTATATATCTTAGAAAAGCTCAGGATTGGGGCTTTTAAGTTTCGCCTAAACCAGCGAATTTTGAGTGAGGGGGAAATAAAATTATTTTGAACTGACTTCAAAATTGTTGGTGGTGGGCCAAGTCACTGTCAGTTCATCCATGGATGCCCAAATTGCCTATTTCTCCAGTTTTGACAGCTAGAGCAACGGCACTTTGTTCAAGAACAGTGGGAACCTCCTAAGGCTACCCCACATAGGGGCGGTCCCGTGAGGTTGGGAACACGTTCATGACATCCAACCTGCCTGCACCTGGTTGCTCTGGCATTCATTGGAGCAAACAAGAACTGTTGAATGGGGGTTTTGATACTGTTGGGAAGGGTTTCGAACTGGCGTCAGCATTTCCCAATGGCCTAATGCCTCTGGCGGGTCCCTCCAACAGTTTTGACATTAAGATCATTCTTTATAGAATGTACACGCCCATGGGGCTTTGTTCCCAATATGTCTGGGTAGGTTTCGAACCTGCAACAACATATCTTAGTGGCCTGAAGCCATTAGCGTGTTTTGCCAAGGATCTGACACTAGATGCTTTAGTTACCAAAAATGTGCACCCAACAGGCTTTGTTGCCAATATTTTGCTATCATTAACTAATAGCATCAAAGATTCGCCACTGTTATATGTACTTGGTCCCTTTGCCTCAAGGGGGTGCCAATTCATTGCCAACTTGCTACAGATTCCCTTAATCTTGCTCATTAATTCTTTGGATGTAAGAGCTAGGTTTGGGGGTGGAATTCTCAATGTGTATGCCATCACCCACCGCTCATCTACCACATGAGCGAGGTCACCCTGAGTGATGAGGGCGGCCGTTGGCCTTCTTGGCCCCTTATTGGATGAAAAAGGGAACATCCCCCAATATAAATGGAGAGGATGCTCCGCCAGACTTACAGTTAGTGGAGGATTTCCATGCATCCCATACAGAGGCTCCTCATCCCCCACCCAGAAGATTGCTGCTATCCTATCTATAAGCTTCTTGATAAACACAATAATAACGCCCTAGTATACGCCTAAGATAAAGGGAACTTTCCTGAATTTAGACAAAAAGATGATATAAGTCTGAAAGCACAGCTCCTTTTCTTGGACTGAAACCAACATCCACAATAGTAAGAAGGGCCTAAGGTGCCATCAAGCCCCCTTGTCTTGGTTGAGCGACTTAATGTATGTGGAAAATGAGCCGTTGGTTACTGCCTTGGATTCCATGGATCCTTTCTCTATGCCACCATTTTCCTCTTTTGGCTTGATGAAAATTATTGAAGGGGAATGTAGAGACGTAGGTCAATCCAGGGGCCAACGGCAGGACCACATGCTTATCCTACTCCTTTACTTTTACTCTGAATCCCCTAGAAAGTGGTCAATTTTGTTCCAGGTCCCACTTACCATGTAATTGGAAAATCATGTTAGTTTGGGTTACCCATTATAAAGTAATTAATTGAGGTTTAATAAACCGAATCGTTCATTCTACCCCTGAGTCTACATCAATCATTTGGCTTGCTGGACATATTTCAGAGGGTCTGGAATTTTAGATAAATTGAACCAAACAAGCATGTGTTATATTTGGGACCATTAATCTGAATTGTGCCCTTTCAATGAGAATGATATCAAAAAATTGTGTTAATCCAAAGTTTTTAATATCTCCTCACCCATTACCTTTTTCCCAGTCTAAATAATCAGAATATGACCGCTGGCCCTCAGCCCAGTCCCATGAAAGCCCTCTCTGATTTCCCATTTTTACTTGGAAAAACATTCCTTTCTAGATTCTTTTACCAGTTCATTTTCTTATCTGAACTTGATAATCTCAATTGAATTTTTCCAACGCTCTTGGTTTTCTGTGGCACCATCTACCACTCTTTTTTAAAATCTCTTCATCTGAGCCAAAAAAGCATTAAGCCATTTTCATTTCAACGCTGCTGATTATCAAGTGGGCCCTCTATCTGGTTAATCTAACCACCTGACAGTTGGTTACCAAACTTTTAAGAAGTTACACCCATATGGTGGTTATCAAGCTTCCACACACAATGCATCTCTACCCAATTTACTATTCACCTCATTGACCCCCACTGTTTTGGCGTGATCTGTTTGTTAAATGTTGCAACAATACACTGATTCCGCCACAACTCACACAGATCAAGAACGCCTAACTACCCGCCATGTTAGATGTGAAGTTCTGAGAATAGCTCGCATTATAATTATAATCCTGTATGCTAATTCAGAAAGATGTTCAGCCAATAAATCCTCAATTTTCCCAGTGGCTTATGGTACTCTGACTTTTCAGAAACTCAATAGCCTTATTGAAATAGCCCTGACTCTTCTGGTCGATTTTGGGCTTATTATTTTCTCCATAATTGAAACAACATTGGGGCAGGGTATAGATGCAAGTTGGGGATTTGGTCTTCCAGCTTGTTGACACTTCTCCAAAGAAAAGAATCAGATGAGAAAACAGGGAAGGAGATGAAATAAATATCTTTAATTAAAAGATATTTATTTGATAGTCAGTCATTAGGCAGGCGCTGGTATTTATACCTTTATGGCATCTCTTGGCCACATTTGAGCACAAAGTTTAAAAAGATATTTTACCACCCCAGTTCATCCCTTGAACTGATATGAATGAGACCTATTCTTAGGTTTATTGGTGGAAAAACATTCTCAAAATTGGGAGGATTTCAGGGACAATAATTGCAATAAAAACATGCAAAATTATCCTAGGATCTATTGGATTTTAGTTTCGTCATACTTCTGACGAAATACACCTTCTATGAAATTATTGCATCAATTAAACTAGATTATGTACCCCTAATTGGGATGTCGGCAGGCCTCTCTCTCAATAGCATCAGGCACTCCCTTTCAGGAATTGGGACCAATTGCTGAGATTCAATGCAGAGATAATTGGCCATGGTGTGCGAGCGTATTCTGCCCAAGCTTTTTGATAAAGTACTTGATTGAATTGAAGTTGAGATATTTGACCTGAGCCATGTAGTTGTAATTAGCTTTAAGGTGAGAATTAATGTATTAGCTCGAGCATTGGGAGGATGATTGGCTCAATCTGCTGGTTGTCAAAGGGTTTATTTTTTAGTCTAACACCAAAATCTGACAGTAGGAAATCCATTTTCCAAAGCTAATTGGAGCACCCCTTTCAAGGGGAGCCTGGCCCCATTTTCATAGGAACTTCATCCCACATTCCCATTTTCACCACCAATACCAGTCAGAAGTTCTCACCTAGTCAATGAATGTGAGTGCATACTTTATTTCTCCAAGAACGTGACCCAATTCAAACTCTTGACTTGTATCAAATAATTGGAGATTCTAGCCATAATCCTGGCTTTTGGAAGGCTCTAGACGACCATTTATGACATAGCCCAATTTAGATATTAAGATATCACCATTGAAGTCCAGCAAATGTGGAACCCTGGAGATTTGTTGCTGTCTAACTGCCTCTCAAACCCTTGTGGTTACCCCTGCAAGACCCGTGGTTGCCCCATTGCAGTCATTTGGTTTGCCTTGGGGGTCTTCAGTATGTTCTTTAAATTTCATTACCCTCACCTAAATGCTAGAACACCCTCCCAAGATTTTCTAAAAATTAACGTGTCATTTTCATTCTGGGCGCTCCACTGGGTGCTACCATGCCCAGAATAGAAGCCCTGTCTTAACTAATAAGCTTTTTGCTTGACATATACATGAGGTATTGGAAGCCTGTTAAACTTTCATTACGCAGGATTAAATAGGCCACCTATATCATTAAGTCGTGGCTCTCTTGTAACCATTTAACATTGTCAGAGTTTATTAGTAGGTCCTTTATCAATGGGTCTCCAGGGTGATCTCTTCATCATACTCACCAATGAACATCTAACCAAGTGAGTCAAGGCTGTCTTTGTCCCTTTAGCCCCCGCAAAGGCTTAAGCCTTATCCTTTTCTACTTTAATTTCACAACATGGATTCTTTAGGGTCTTATTTTCTAACAATGGGTTAATTTTATATCACAAGTTGTGCAAGAACTAATGCCATTGTTTGGTACCAGCCAACACTTCACTGCCATTTACAACCTTATATAATGGGTCATGGAACATGCAAATAGTACCTCTATATTTGTTTTGATAAGATGGCGGCCAATAGTCCAATGTAATAGACTTATTATCTGCCATCTACTTTTCTTGCCTGCCAAGTATGGTATCACTAAATAATCAAGATGTCACCATTCCAGGCCCTTTACAGGAGAGAGCCACAATTACTTAGCGGTGTCCAACTACTGATACTCTTTTTCTCCTACAAACTTCCAACTTAACCACAAGGCACTGACCAATGAGATCACCAGGTAACAAGCACTTTTCCGCTAAAGGGATCATCACAACCACTATAAAGTAGACTACCCAATTCAACGCTCACTAACTGGCCTTTCACGCCCTCTATTTTGGAGTATTGTCTTATTTTTATCATCTATACCCTGGTAGATAACCCAAAAAGCTTTATACATCCTAGCTGGGCCCATATCCCATATGATACAAGGCAGGCTTTAAATATTTCATTGTGGATGTTGTCCAGGAACTTATGTTTATAGAGTTTTTATTAGGCTTTATAGGATTATGTCTCTTTCCAACAGGATCTTGAGAGGGTCACTGTTGGAATTTGTAGTGGCACATATATAAAAATAATAAGGATTGAAGTAATGAGAAGTTTGTACACCTTCTTCCAGAATCAAGTCTCAAGACCCAAATAAAATTGTCTAATTAATTGATGCTCATAAATGGGCAATAACTAATAAATAGGATTTGTGAATTATTACAAGACATGACCTGGACTGAGCCACTGATTGATAACCTGGTTAAAACTGCATCCTGATTCCTAGAGTTGCAACCCAGAAGCCCAAGTTAATGTGGCACAACAATCTGGAAGTTTGATGGAGGAAGATGACCGCTGCTCGACCTCATACTGAATGAGAAGTGAAGATCCTGGTTAAGGTTTGCCCCAGACGCTCTCTACAGCACAAGGCTGTGATACATTCTATATATTGTCGAATTTTAAGCTCAATAAAGCTGTTCAAATTTTTTTATAAAAAATAACATATTACTTTACACTCTTTTTCATATCCATAACAATAGTGTCAGTGGTCGTAAACCAGATAGTTGCCAATAAAAGGACATTACTGAACGCAAATGCGTTGCCATTGTCCTTCAGAAGCATTTCATCACTATGAGTCATCCTGAAGGAATCTAGAAACTCTGAACAAGGCCTCTTGGGAAAGCAAAAACAAATTCTTTGGCTCCACTATACCGGTGAATCCAATAGAGGCCTATTTTGAAATTATTGGGATCATGGTTTCATTGATGGAGACCTTACTACACTGGTACTGCCTCTGTGAATCTTGGTGGAGTCAAAACTTTGATTTACATTTGTTAATATAGCCCCAGGATCAAACGCTTGTCCATTGGTGGGATATTAAAGTGGGCTATAGAGGTGCCAATTTATGGTCAGGATACTCAATCATTGAACTTTTTAATGTCCAGGAGAGCTGTAAAGCTGGTCTCCCTAAGTATGTTAGTAGTCAAAGTCGTTTGAAGCTTTTCCTTTTTGTCCAACAGCAACCTTCTCATAATGAAGCCATGTTTTTAGGGGCCAGGCTAGGTGACTCCCAATTAAGATGCAATTGGCCAGCAGTTACGCATAGAGGTTGTGGTCTGATTTAATTATTTTAATGGGACGCTAGTTTGCCAAGACCTCACGGTCTGAATTTTTGATATGAGGGTCAAAGTAGAGCCTCTTGAGTTGGGAAGTACATCCTCCTTAACCATGAAGGTTGTAAATAAATACTGGAGACGTATGTTACAGCCACTGGGGCCAGGAGGTAAGCCTTGAAAGTGTATTATGTTAGGGCCAGAGGATTTTAGTCGTGGGAATTTTAGCACAATTTCCATAATCTCCTGGATGGTGACCAATGATAGTAAAGCTTCGTCATCCTGTGAGTCGGAAGATGGTTCAGGAGCTCGCCAAAGGAATTTAAGGATGTCTGAAGGGTCCACTGGTTTGGCTTTTAACAGAAATTAGCAATAATTATGCAGTTTATGCATAATTACCCCCTTGTCCATAAACTTGTTGTTCTAATCTTATTGTATGCAATCTCCTAAGCGTTAGTCCAGAAGCTTCTGTTTTTGGAAAAATAAATAAATGGGGCATTTCAATTGTGTATAGTATTAAAAGTTGTAAAGTTTTCAGCATTTTCTTCTTAGTAAGTATGTTCAAGAGAAGTTATTCTTGTATGAATTTCCAATCTTCCAACCAGCGTTGGGAGGGAGCAGGCTGGCAGGTTTTTTAGGTGGCAAACCCTGGATTCACCTTTGATGACTTTAACTTGATTTATGGTCATATGGGCCTTAGTGCAGTTGTAGGTGATGTATATGAGTCTCACCTTGGCTACCACACAATGAGCTTATGGTATAGAAGATGGTTATAGTGAAAAATGTGTGGAGTTTCTGAATGGTGGTGGTCAACTTATTACAAATATAAGTAATTTAAGATTTTAGGAGTGATTTAGAGACAAAACCTTCATGATGGTATGAGCTTGTGTTTAGTACAATGTTTATTTATGTGTGGTTGCTCAGGGTACTATCACAATTATAAGAGAAAAATCTACCACCAAGAAAGGGACTGATCAGGGCTATGTTTATTTGGAAAAGCTTACTTGAAGGCACAGCCTTAATACTGGATTCTAGTTGTACATATTAGTTCAGACGTGGAGGGGGTACCAAATCCACAAAGTTATTACTACAAAAGAAGTTTAGAAGTTAGTGAGTGCCAGGGCGTTATCTCGCCTCATGTGGTAGGTGTATCAGATGTGACTTATGGCGGTAATAAAATCCCCTTTGAGTACCTTGTTGCGTGGGAGATTAAGTTGGACAAGATCTTCCAGAATCTGGTTTTGTTTGAGATCTGAGTTGACACGTATATACTAGTAAGGAAAATAAAAAGTCTGGAGTGGTGAGTTTGGCTAAGTTGAGATGGCCATCTTGTGCGTCAAAAAAGAGTGGGGAATAACCTATAAGATTAAAGTAATGATATTGGCATGGGTGGTCCAGAAGGAGTTGCCTTCAAACTGTTTTTTCGTGCATTTTCTGGGGGAAGATGTAGGACTCCTGGACAGTAACGATGTCAACCAAACCAATCTGAAGTCTCAAGGTAGGAAATTTCTCCTCTTTCACCCCTACATCCCATTCTCGTTAATGGATTGCAGGATCAGAGATCCCAGGGTGACACATAGTTGCTATCCTCCATCCTTTTAATGTTTCCAGTTTTTATTCTGAAACTGTAAGGCGGCTCGTTTTAGTCCTTTATCTTAACTTTGTATGGCAATCTGAGCTGAACACCGAGGAGAAGGGTGGATACTAGTAGTAGGGCAGAGAATCTGAAGAGCCAGCCCAGTATTCTTCCACCACTATTCTGTAGAGGGAGATCATGAGGGTGTACAAAGGCCTCCTCTATATGGTCCCACAACTCAAAATTTAGAGTAAATTGTCTCCTCCTCCAAGACCAAAAATAAACACTCTATATTCTGCTTTGTGGTTGGAAGAAAGACTCAATGATGTGCCGTGTCTGACATTGCTGTGGGTTTCCAGTTGGAATCATCTTATAATGCTTTAGCTCAAGTTGAGTTCGAGTATATCCAATGATTTTCTAGGGATTATAGTTGCACCAAGGGGACAAAGTGGTTGTGGATGACATGGCTGCCCTATTAAGGGATGTCTGTATCTAGTAGGTGATGGTGGTGGGAGGATGGGTTTTGTCCTCATAAAAAAGAAACCTTGGAGAGAACATCTTATATGTCCATTTTTTGGCATTCAGACTCCAACGCTTGAAAAGGGCGACTGGGGATAGGCCTTGTACCATGTCCCACTGCGTTGGATGCAGTATTGCTGATGCAGCCGCGTGTTATTTTTTGGCCTGGTTTAGGTTCTTTAAGGGTGTGTAAAGGAGCTGTTTGCGACATGAGCAGCTATGTAAAAGTGGACTGTGGCGTAGAGCCACAAGCAATGGGGGAGGCGCCTGCTCTGGGTCCACAAAGGAGATCACATGACATGTCCCAATGAACGCCTTTTAGGGGATGACCTTAATATTGTGGATCACAGTTGGGGAGGAGATGAATGATGCCATGGAGTTATGAGCGCTTTGTTTAAAGGCATAGTAAGAGGGGACAATAAAACTACAGACAAAAAAGATTCAGCCTTTATTATCCCGCAAAGGAGTGCCAACTTCAAAAACTCTGGGTCCAAGTGTGCAGAAAATAGAAAACATGACCACGAGATTTTCTTAAGGTATGAGAGGGTGTGGACGACTTGAAGAGTGCCTCATTGGACGTTGACTGTGAGTAAGGCGGACGGGCCCTCCTGAAAAGTGTCAATATAGCCTACATTGTTATTTTGGTCATCTACTACTTCATAAATTCTGGTGTTACATGGGATGGTATCTTTAAATTATCCTCTTTGCTTTAATGTTGTCAATAAAAAGGTGTGTGCAAGATGCAATAATCTTTATTTTGTTTATGGGTGAGTTGTCAGGCCTGTGTTTGTTTCTTTATCACAAAAGGACTTTTACTTATAGTCCAAGAATATTCAACTATATTTATGCCTTGGGAAAACGTGACGTTAACTATTTTTAAGCTCATTAAAGTTCCTCAATTTTGCTAGAAAATCAAGTCTAGTCTGACCTTTCTTGTATCTGGCATTATCAGCACCAAAGTAACCCAAAAACAAAAAAGTTTATTGTGTAAGATATATAGATTCTATTATAAAAAATATAAAACTGTGCAAAAAAAGGAAAAAATATAAAACTGATAGATTTTTAGAAAAATGTGTTTCACTTAAAAAGACTGGTTATTAATTATGATCCATCAGCTGCGTTTTGATGAGCAATTTTTAGTTTTTACTTTGATTTATGATTGGATGACTCTTTCCTTGTTTTTACTTAACCGTCTTGATTCAAATCTCAATTGTGTTGCAGAGCACTTAGTTTATATACTATATTATTTGATGCTCTTTAGACTTCTCATGACTCTTATTGCTTTTATGGCTTCTTAAGTACTATTTTTCACTTTCTGAAAGTAGATGATTATTCTATAATATAAAATAAGTCATTTGATGATGAAATAATGGGGAACTTGATTTAAGTTGAATATAAGTAATTTAATCATTAGTAGTAACATCACATGGAGTTTAGTAGTTTATAGCAGCTTTCCTTTTTTGTGGACTCCCAAGGGTATAATGAGGTTTATTTTTGTCATTGTCATCACTGTAGGCTATAAAATATTATTTTCCGGTGGGTGCTTAAGGACCATCTATAATTGTAGAATTACTTTGCTCCTCTAGCTTTATAAATGGGCTCTGAGCTGGTCCTTTCCAAATTTCTAATTTTCGCACATTCCAAACACAATAAATTGTTGATATTATAAAGGGGTTTTTTATAAGGGCGAGGTATTGGCCCTAACGGTTAAGAATTTAACAAGTTACCCTCCTCAAGACGATACTTAGAGAAAGACTATAGTTTTTTGTGGAAACTGTGTATGTTAGTTGTGTTGGATTGTCCTTAATTGAGTACTTAGTTCCTCTTCTCATGATTACAATTGCTTGTTCCTTCCAGATGACCTTTGATTTCTTAGGTTGTCCTCCACGCATAGGATAGAACATGATCATCCGTACTATCTTTAATATGGTTGACTTTGATCTTATGTGACTCTGTATGGTACTTTCCTTAATAGAATTCCTAGTAGCGCTTTCAACTATGTGCTTAGTGTTGATTACATCATCTGATAGTTTGTCCTGGTATCTTTGAGGATTTTATTTCTATATGCTTCCATGATCAGTGCTAACAAGCTGGATAATGAGTCTTCTCTTCCTTAAGTGCCTTGAAAGATGACTGTTAATAATCCTGTGGTAGCTTAACTGGTAAGAAAACAAGGACGATTACAAAAGAATGTCCTATTTAGAAGTGTGATTTGTTGTGATCTTCTTTAAATTTATGGCTGGGTTCCTTTGTATCCTTCCATGCTTCCCGGGATTAAAGAAATTATAAGGCGTGATATAATACTGTTTGATACTACTTAAGTCGTTAATTGTTATAATAAGATTTAAATAGTGTTCAGTCTATTATCATAGAAGTATTACTAGTGGACATCCATGCTAGTAATAACTTGATTGTATATGAATCTCTCAGTAATCTGGAGTTAAACGCCTTGACTGCAACCACTTCTAATCATTTGTTTATGTGTTCTATAGCGAAATTTATAGAATGATTTCCACTGTATGACCGCGGTAGAGGTCTTATAACGTTGTTGTAGACATTATAGAAAAGGTAGAATGGAGAAGGGGCAATATGAAGTTATACTTCTTTATAATTAATTTAACTTGGTACGTTGATAAAGAATTCCAGTGCCTGAATGATATCATTCAATATCACTTCCCATCAGAAATTCTCCTTTAGGTGGTTATAATTCTTCTGTGGTCCTTTGTGATAATTTATCAATTTCCTAATAAAAAATATCCATTTGCTCACTTGTCTTCACGTATGGCAACCACTTGTCAAGAGTATGACTCACTAACTATCCTTCTTTTTAACTTGTTGATTTTGAGCGACTCTTCTGGATCTTCTTTACTGATTCTTTTTTCCAATTGCTTTATGGTATCCTGACTAGTTGATAAATTCTATAATTCTCATGTACTTGTAATTATAAGATTGGTAATTGTGACAGGATATACTCATAAACTGCTTCTCTCTAGCTTGGTGTAGTATCACAAAATCATCCCCTTGCAATTAAATTTCTCATCTTGATAAATCCAGTAAGGGTCCTTAATATTGGTTAACCATCTCATAGAGGCATGGTTGTTGATAAACTTTAAATGACTCCATAGGTATAGGATTGAAATGTCAGACAGCTCCTTTCACAGCTAGACACTCACGTTTGTTAACTGTATAGTTGTTATGCCCTGCTAAACATCTCTGAATAGAGATATAGCGCCGTCTAAATATGTATCATCAAATTGTGCTAAGATGGCCCTATTTCTAAATTTCCTTCATCCATGTAAAAGTGAATTTTACTTTAATGTTGGAGTATATTAGGATTGTTGCTTACATTTAGAGTTTATTAGTCTTTTTGAGCATTTCCTTGTTTTTGTAACTAGATAAATATCACTCCTCTGTTCAACAGGTAGGTAAGAGGTTCTGCAATGTCCATATAGTTTAGTATATACTGACAATAGTAGCCTACTATTCTCAGAAACACTCTTTACATTCTGTTGAAATTTGGAAGATCATCTTGCTTATGGCTTTGACCTTGCCCTGTTAGGGTTTAGTTCCTATTTTGTTCAATTCATGTCAAAGGATATTAATTGACTTTTCAGAAACTTACTTTTCAGCGCTTCAACTTGTAGTTACACTCTCTATACTGGTGATAACTTCTCAAAAGTGCTCAAGGTGCTCCTTAGATATTCTGTTGCAAACAGCACTATTTTTAAGTAGATGAGAACACTTGATATCATCAGATATCTGATCTTGTGATACGTACTCTATGGATCGCAGCCAGGGCATTGCACAAGCCTTGTGAATATGTGTTAACTATATAGCCCTTACTTGGTAATAATAAAACTCTTCTCGTCTTCAGGTTATAGTCTATTGTCATTATTTGCTGATTAATTCTATACTGGAGTAATATTACAAACCTTATGATCGTTACAATGAATTACCAATATGTGGCAAATATTATAATCTTTTTGTTAGGTCATTCATTCTTCTGTAATATATAACTATCCTATAGGTATCAGCCTTTTTGCACTAGTATAAGGGTGACTCCCAGATTAACTTAGATGGGTGTACTAGTCCAGAATCCACTATTAATTGCAGCTCTTTTTAAATAATCTCCTCTTCATCCTTGTACCATTGATAAGGATTATAAGTGAAACATATGGCTGTCCAGTATCTATTCTGTGAGCTCCTTATTTGTATAGTCCTTAATCAATGGGTACAGTACTGAATATTTCTTCATATCAGTACTGGAGTTCATTGAGTTTACATTCTTCTTGTTCAGGAGCCTCTTACAACCAAATATTTTATATTTTAGCTATTGAGTGACTGATTTAATGTCAGCGTATCAATACATCCTCAATATGGCCACTCTTTAACCCTTCTTAACTTGTACTGGGCTCTTCATTATGTTCAAAGAGAGATATGACTTCTCTTTATTAACTATAGTCCTAGAACTTTTGCATCACTAGCAGCCCTTGATCCCTGATTCCTTCAAGACAATATTTGAGTCTCATTTTATCTGGTATATCCATGCAAATGTTTAAACACTTTTTTGTTCTCCAGGCAAAATCAACTTTTTATTGCATATAAGTAATTCATGACTCAGCTTAGCATTGTAATTATTTGCTTGGTTTATTTTTCCTTAATGTATGATTACTTTTTAATTGATCAATTTTGACAAGGCGCACATGTTCTTCTTCATCATATCATCCTTTAACTAGGGACATCTGGTAATCAAAGGCCGACTGAATTTTGGACAAAGTTTAAAGGTTACTCCAAACTCCACTAGGAACTGCGTTCCTATGAGAATATAGTAGCCATTCCTAAGCACCACAGCTGTAGAGACATAATTATGTATCCAAATTGTAAAGGTAGTTCTGCATGAGCTCTCAATGCAATTTTTGATTCATAAGAGGAAGTTCTAAGCTTGTCTTGGTAGAAATTATCTGGTGCAAAATGCAACCATAAGATGCAATTAGATGCCAAGATATTGACAAGTGAGCTGGTTTTTTTATGACTGCAGCTATTGTACCCTTGTGTATTGTGAATTCCACTTTTTAATGCTCTTTCCAGTTTTAAGCCTGCATTAAGTAATGTACTCACAGACTGACTAAATCCTCCTAACTTTTCTGATAGTTGAGTATCCTTATAAGACTTTAATGACTTGTCATATCTTTGCGCAATCTTCTTGAAGGTAGTCTCAACTTACTTCTCACCATCTACTATGGTAACAACAATCTTAGTTGACTTTAGAGCTAGGGTTGAGTAAGATTGATTTGTGTGTTCTAAGTTCGCTTAGTTTGATTGCATATGTGTAATGCAGTTACTTCATTTGGGGTGCTATATTATAGTAACCTAACTCTAAATCTTTCAGGCTCATCATTGTTGACTGTTGGTGTGTTGTACTACCCAATTGGCTTAAATGAGCGTCCCCTTTTTAGGTTCATCATTTTTCTCTTTTTTAAGATTTGGACAAATTCTTCAGAAACGTCCTTCTTGATGGCAAATGTTGCACTTGAACTTTAGCTGCGTACTTCCATTTAACATAGCGTTATAGTCACTATTCTTGTTTAATGTCGCTACTCTGAGCAACGTAAACATCTTTTCTATTAAAGTTGGCTTTTTTGATGGACCTAATTTTTTTGCTCAGTTTTATAGTAGCATTTTTTACCAATTAAAGCCTAATTAATTGACTTCAGTGATTTAAATGTTTTCACAGAATAATCATGTGCATTAATAGTTTTAAATGTGTTTCCAGTAAACTTTGCAGAACTGTTTTTTGTGTTAAGAAGGTTTAAAACATCAGTAGTCCAAAGCATCTGTGCTGGAAATTAGAAGCAATTCACGTAGTACAAATTTGACTCTGTTATCCTCATATGCATTAAAAATTCTCACTCCATTTTCAAGACACATTGCATTACCAAACTTGGAAAAAATATCTCTATAACTTTTGTCAATGTGTGGTGGGGTCAAATAGTAGCTCTAAGCACCTCCTGACTTCTCTTCTCATACATCCCTGTACATGTAGAGCCTTATGTTTTTCACTTTCCCAATCCATGATTTTCTTGAGAGCATTTAATAATCTGGCTATAGTCCCCTCTCCAGGAGTTAACTTAGTCTTAAAGTATGATCTGAAACTGGAATTATCCTCATTTTAATTTGAAAGCAGGTTGAACAGCAAATTCAAGTGTTAGTGATAACTGTAACCTTTATAAACTGGGTAAGGGTTGATGGGTTGGATGACGCTGAATGGGAAGGTTGTCAATTATATGCTTGAAGTTATCTAAATGATCGTTGTGGTATATAGGCTTATTGTTGATTTTATTTGATCTCCAAATGGTTAATTATCCTCTTTTTATAAGAAAGGTAGCTCCAGAAATTAATTAATTCTTGGCCACTTTCAAAAATCGCACTGCTATTAGTGGCGGTATAATTCTTGCTAATCCTCTTCAGGTCAGCTACTTGTCTCTTTAGAACACCAATTTCATCTAATATCTCTATTATCTTGACCTTCATATCGTTGGTAAACTTCTATAATTCTCAAAAACTCTATAAATTACTTGCCAGTTCCCTGTAGTGAGCACAATTTATTTTTAATGTGGACTCTTTTCTTGCATGGTTCTAATTCAAAGGTGTGTACCACTGGAAATAATCCATTTATCTGTTCACAAGCTGTGTTGTCAGGTCAATTGGAGGTTCATTTTTCATTGCATAAGGACTTTATCTCATGGTTAAATAATGTTCTACTATGTTGAAACCCTGTACAAAATTGATGGTGATTTCTGTTAAGCCCACCAGGACTCCACTCAGCTCTATTGAAAACTTAGGTTTAGTCCAAACATTTAAATATTTGGCATTATCAGAACCAAAAGTGACACCAACAAAAAAGTTGATCCTGTGTGATAGATAAATTTTAGTTTAACAACGGTAATAATAGTGAATAAATAGTAGAAAGGTAAAGCCTGGTTTTAGATAAGTAAATAGTGAATTATTTCATAATCCATCAGTCACATCTCAATAGGTGATTCTGATTGTTTTTATTAATTTCAGTGTTAGTAAACCCATAAGTGATTCTATTTGACCTTCTTAATTCAAATTTTCAAAATATCTTTGAGATCTTGGTCTATATATTGGATCTTTGTTGCTCTTTGGCCTTCACATGACTATTATGATTGTTGTGGCTCTTTGTAGCCATTTTAACCTTATCAAATAATATTATTAATTGATTCTAAATCTAAGTCATGTAGTAATGCACAAACAGGGAAACTCAGTTCAGATTGGATATTGGTAATTAGCTATCGTCAGTGACATTTGATTAAGTTCTGACACTAATGGAGCCTATCAAATCTTTATGGACCCCAAAGCTATAAAATGGGTTGATTTCATAATCATAGATTTTGCTGGTCATCAAATTATCTCATCTGAAGGATATATATGTATCTTCGTTACTTGTAAAATTATTCTAATTCCCAATAGATATAGAGAGGCTTCAATTTGGATCACGCCAACTAAACGATTTCTGATCATTTCAGTTAGTATATGTTGTTCTAGAGGGGTCTTTTATAAGGGTGTTCATTTTTCCCCTTTTTGATTGAATTATTTACAACATAAGGCTTCATGGTTGCCAGAACTAAAAAAGGTTCTATGCAGAGCATTTGCACTAGTGGAGTTTGCCCTTGATATAAGAAATCTACATGAGCTAGGTATAATTAAGGAAGTGCCTTTTACACCCTGGTTTTGGCCCACATATTTTTAAACTCAGTATTAAAATCATTATCTTGTGGGTAAGCTCTAGGAATAGTGGACGCTAGTGGTTTCTGCCAAGAACTAGTGACCCTCTTATCCTATATGCTTTTTTGAGCAGCAAATGGAGTGTGGATGGGGGAGATGGCTTAATAAATTTGAGAATTTCCATTTTGCTTTTTTACTTTGTCAGGTTTTAAAGCTTTCAGGTACTGGAGATGTTGGTTTGGCATCACTAGTTTGGTTAATCCCAAATAAAGATTGGCGTTAGTTGCAGTTAATTTGAAGGATTGTATGGGTTCATTCTCAGCCTAATCCATAATTGAAAGTTTACTTGAGTGTTGTGTGTGATATAATTAATTAACCTCATTAAATTATCGGCACTTCAGTTATAATACTATTGTTTAAGGGTTTGCTACCTAAATAATTCCATTTTTTGGAACTCAATTTGTCTCCAATAATGGAAAGGGTGCAAAGCACTGAGATCCAAATTAATTGTTCCTCATTAGGCGAGGTCACTTAACTCACCTCAATGGTTTCATCTATAGTAGAGCACTGTTCTACCATTATAGCCACAGGTTGGAGTGTAGATGGCTGTGCCATGCTCGCACATGAGGGGCCTATAGATTGACTCCAGCTGTTTGTATTATGTCAAAAATAAATGGCTTATAAAAGGGTGGTGTATGGTAGGCTGATTTCCTTCCATGCAAGCTGCCACTACTGAAGTGGAACATACATTTGCACCTCTAGGATGAGGTTCATCAGTAGGTTTATAGTCTGCAGAGCTAGTTGAGATTGTGGGGGTGGGAGTTGAAAAGGTGCAATTAGATAAGCTGTTGCTCTATGTATTCCTCTTCTTGAGAGTGCCTGATTTCATATTTTTTACCTGAGAATGGTAATCATGTTACCCTGTAGTGAACAACTGAGGGTTTTGGGTATTGTGCTGTAGATGGTTTTTTTAGTTGAGTCAGTAAGTTCTTTAGCAGGTGCTATTGCCATTTTTAGAAATAAGTTACAATACTCTGGTGTAGCTGAGCTATAAGATTAAATTGCTTATTTTGAATTTAAGTTATATGTAGATGGAGTTGTATACTGATGTATATTAGATCCCTTTTATCAGCGGAGGGTAATGTCACAGTTTGCTCCATAAATTTAGACCAAACCTATGGCAACAATTTACTTTCTCTGGTAAAATTAATTTAAAAAGGGGATTAAGATTATTAGAAATTACTATCTATTGTTTAATAAAAAGTATGATAATTTTGAATAAATGAATTATACAAATTAATGTGAATTAAGAGCTTTAAAAATCATAGGGAATATCCCATACCATAAGAAATTCTATGTGAGTAACCATAGTCTTTTCTGTTCTCCATATCAAAACTATAATATAGTCAACTTGATTAATCATGTAAATCTAACTTTTTTTTATCATTTTTTATTTAAAATTCATTGTATGTTATGTACCTTGTAATTGGCCTCTTACCTTAGTTATCATTATACCTTATCACTTGAAGTCAATAAATAGGGAAATTTAAATTCTTTCATGATGCATCACCCTAAAATCTTGCCAACTGTGAATTTTATTAATAAAAGCCAATAATGCAGCACATGTTAGTACAACTTCCATATTAGTAAGTTATCAAGTTGGCTAATCTATGAAAACCATCCTGATTCTTAACTGACCTGTGACCCACAAATTTGATCGTTTTTATAACCCATTTATTTATTATTATTGCCACATTCCATTACTTAATTTTTCTTAATTCTCATTTTATATGTGATTTAGCCCAATGGCAGGAGTTCAGGCAATTGAAACGCTTCTTCCCCTGACTCCCTGAGAAACGTTAAAGAATATAAAAATTTCCATGTGCTGATTTATTGTCAATCTAGACCTTAGTTCTAGCCTTTGATTCAATGCCTCCAAATACCCATCTGGGCTATAAGACATGAGAGTTTTTGCTATTCTGTAGTCAATCACTGGTCTTATTCATTTGTTTTCCCCAATTTAGATTTTTATAATTTTAATATTACTTTTAGCTTTTCTCTGATAGCTTGTACTCCTTGAGTACTTTGCAGTTTGAGGTGATGCAAATGCCTAGTTAAAGTAATTATATCAGACCTTATATAAATGTCCTGCTTAATTTTCTCTGGCGCGCTTTGTTACAGTTATAGTCATTCCTCATATGTTGCAATAGGTACGCGCCATCCTTCACTTGGAGATTTCACAATCAACTTTAGGTACAGTAATGGTTCTGACTCTACCTTAGGAATGTAGCCATAGTTACATATGTTGTCATATTACTTTCAGCTTCCTTCCTCTCATAGTGCCGCCTAAGATAGACCAACAGTTTCTCCACAAGCTTCATTCCAAAGAAATTTTGGGATATTTTGTATGTTTTTAACACCTACTTTCCTACTATCCATAGGACCTTACTTTACAGAACTTTGATAGTAGGTGCGCCTCTAACATTCTGGTTCTCTCCTAAACGTTTAAACTTCTTAACATAGAGTGAAGCCCAATTTATATAAACCAGTTTATTGACAAAAAATTTATAGTAAGTATACTAAAAAAGAAAATATTATTTAAAAAATATACTAACGTTCTCTAAGTTCACATGCTTACAAAAGTATCTTAACTTAATTTTTTGCTAACAAAGAATAGGGCAATAGATTAGGTATACTTTAAAATTCAAATTGTACTAATAATATATTGGTTACTTATTCTTATATAAACTTATCATTACATATGTTTATCAATCTTTCCAGATAGCAAAATTTAAGCCACAAGCAATAAAGTGCATATACTCTATTTAAGGCATTTTTAATTATATGGAAGAGGTCATATATTAAGACTTTAAGACTCATGAGAATTATGATAACTTGACTGAATCAAAATAAAATTAGACATCTTTAGCTTTCCTACCTCATAGCTTAACTTTAGCATTCTATATCTATAAGCATAAAGAAATTATGACAAGTATTTTAAAAAATTCTTCTATACAATATTATACTAAAACAAACCCATTTGAGATATTTTAAAAGCTATACAGAAGAGTATTGATTTTGATTTATCATTGAAAATATAATCTTCAGAGATAAATATATAAAAATTATATATTAGATGAGATATAGAATAATACATACTTAGTATCTAGTATCTGCTATAGTATATAATTTGTATATATGGTAATTTCATCATATAAAAAAATTTACTTATACTTGGTCAGCACCTCAGTTTTAGCTCACTTGGTTTGTATATGGTATGAAGAAATTTGCTGTTCAAGGGTTGTTTAAAAAAGGGTAGACACCTGAGCAGGCTTAAAGTTTATACAAGAGGTTAAACAATCCTTGAAAATGGTTTTTTGTTTTCTCAGCGTTGCAACGGGTTACTCTGGTTAATTATGTTCTTTTCCCTACTGGAAGATAAATCTAGGCACTCTATTACCACATCATAATTAACTCCATACATTGGCCTCCTAAAAAAGACAACAATAACTTGACCAACCTTTTACTCTCATTATCAGCACCAGGTGTTCTCTTTTCAAGTTCCTACTATAGCAGATCCTATGACTGGTTACTTGTGACGCTGCTATATCTGATCCCATACTTGTTATCAGAGATCCTTCATATAAAAGCATAAATTGAAATTGAAAAGGACAAACTCAAAGCTCTGTGATAGATTAAGTATTTCTAAAGTAAATTTAACTTATTTTTCAACACAAGCATAAGTCAAGAAATATGATTTAGATTTATAAGAATGTGTTTTTAAGAGATAGTATAATTATACATGAATTTATTTCAACCTCTTCTTAATTTCCTTTCTGACATTTTTTTCATTTGCTCCAGATCCCTGATGTGGTTATTCTATATTTCTAATTGCATGTTGACCGGAAAGTGGTGCTTTTCCTTTTTAAATTGATAAATCCTGGTCAGGTGTGGTGATTTTAATTTTGTTAAGAGAGCGTTGCCATTTTATACTTAGTAATTTATGATTTCAGTTAGTGGCGCCATTTTAAGGCATATATATAATATAAACCATATTGTATATGAAATAGATTTCACCCTAGATGGCAATACTAAGGGGTCAATTGCTGAAGTTTGTATGGGGTAATTCACTTCAAGTTAAGTATTAATCTTTCCTCCATCATTGGAGGCATTGGCTAAAGTTTTGCCATCAATGACAGGTTTAAAAGTTTTGGTCGCCCTAAGTATAAAAGAGGCTTGATAGCTGCCATTGCCAACTATCAAATTATTAATTCCAAGAAATATAAAAGGGTCTTAGCCATGCTGAATACTATTTTGGTTTTCATAGACTATAAAAGGGGCTAAGTGTTTTTATACGCAACTTCACAAAATTACAGAACTCCGAGTAGTATTTTGTGCTTTTAATAGAAACAACTTTTCATAAGGGGTAAGAATTCCTATCTGATATACTTGTGTCTTCTACACAGCACCACCCTCCCAAGACAATACCGGGGAAGTATCTTAGTTTTCATGCAGATAGTCTGTTGAACACAATATATGTATCATCGTCTTTAGTGGAGTATATAGCTCCCTGCTTGAAAAAACAGTTGCTGGTCCGTCCATATAACTTGCAATTTTTCTGGATGTCTTTCTGCACATGGTAGAATAAAACTTATCTCCTATCTTGAAAGCTGGCAATTTAGTTCTCCATTCCACTCAAATCTCAAATCTTTGGAAAGTCACTTTATTGTTCTTAGCCGCTTCTAGCTGTATATTAGTCAATTCATCAGGAAATCACGTTGATAGTTGCCAGGGGCTAAGTTCTTAAAATCATCATTGATAACTGGCGTTAGTAAGTAGTCAAGGCCGCTTCTAGTCCATGATAGTTCCATTAGTGACATGCTTATCACTCATTGATGGTTATTTTGTAAGCAAGCGATGACAGAAAGTAGCTTTGGTCCCATTTTGACTTGTAGTTTATCTCTACCTTACTAAGTATTCCTCCTAAGGTTCTGACTACATGCTTAACATCTTCATTTGAAGATGGGGTATAGGGGGTATGTACTGTTATTTCAACCCTACCAAGTCCATCAATTCTTCTACCACATAAAAAATGAAGCTCTTGCCATTGTTAGAGAGTAGAAATTGGGGGCATCCGTGTCTTGTGATGACTTGGTTGTATAAAAATTGCATGTTGATTTTTCAGCGTATTCTTTCTCTGGTGCAGCCTTGACCCACAAGGTATAAAGGTCTATAACTATGATGACAAACTTAGTCCTTTTTTAGGCAGTTGATAGTGGTCAAATCTCGTCGTTTGATGTGTTGTGGAAGGGAGTTGTAGGAGTAATTGGTTAGTACTCAAATATTTTATTAGGGGACCTAAAACTTGCACATGGTATACAGAGCTTTAAAACTTGATTCACTTCATCTAAAAAATTTTACTAGTAGAGCTGTTCCTTGAGATATTTCAGTGTTTTCTGGAATGAGCCATGCCCAACATGCTTGTGAAGTTTTCACTAAGTTCATGCGACTTCTAAGAATTATCATCAGGGTACCATTTCTTTTAACACCTTCTAAATATAATAGATACGCCAGGCATCTTTGATAAGATTCTTTAATAATTCTTAAACTCTAGAATCGCATTATGAAAACCATCTTCAGTTAATTTCATTAGGTCATATAATCAAACTTTCTTATGTGCCTGAAGATGAAACATAGGAAGTCTATACAATTCTTCTGCGTTCATATGTTTTCTTCCCTCTCTGTGTATGATTACAAAGACATAGCCTTGTAGTTGTACTGCCCATCAATATTGCCTTCCTTCATGATCTTTCATGCTGCAGAGAGAATTAAGTTACTCATGATATGCACTAATTTAATACAAACTCTATAAAAATTGGTATAGAAGTGTTTAACATCTATTATGACTGCTATCCATTCTCTCTGCCATTGTCTACTCCTTCTCTACACACATAAATAAACTAAAGTACTATTCTGTGGGATAGTCATTCTGTCTTAATTTTACTGGACTTTTGCTCCAAGCCTGACAACGAAATCATCCAATATAGGTAAAATTCATTAATGAAGTATGGTGTGTTAAAATTGGTGCTTATACAAGCCTTTCTTTAAACCCTTTTATGGCCTAATCCTAATTTAGGCCCCACTCAAACTTTAGTTCTTTAGTCAAGAATTTTTTCAAAGGTTCAGTCAAGTCCACAAAATGAGGTAATTTGCCTTTAGTATCCCATAATCTCTAAAAAGACTTGGACATCGCAAATTCATCTTGGTTATTCAAATTACTTTTGCGCGCATCTTGCTTTCGTATGGTAGGATTCCTTGAGGGTTAATCTCGTTCACAAGGAACTATAATTGCTTTCATAAAAATATACACTTGCTTTATATAACTTCATATTGAACTCTTCTTAATTTAATAACACTTCACGCAGGGGCTTAAGAAGGTCTTGGGAAGCTGTGACTAGATACAAGGATATCATCTGGGTATATGGAACACATGTTGTCTCAGCTTTCCATAGATTCTGTTCATAGCCTGTTGGAACGTTGCAAGCATTATAAAGCTCTTTTTACATCCTTATAGGCTCTAACAAAACCTAACTATTGATAAAGGTGCACTTCCCCTGTTATTCCAGTTACAACTCCATCTTTCATTAGCCATTATCTATGTCCATTGCAGAGAAGTACTTCAATTTCCCAAGCAATTCAAAGTGTTGTGTATTCTAAAAAAGCATAAATAGTCTTTCTTGGCAACCTCATTAGCACTTGGTAATCCATTACCATGTGGTGCTCACCATCCTTCTTTAATGACTAGTAACAGTAGCAAAGCCCATGGGCTCTTAAAGGTTTGTAGTAGGATAATTCAGTAAGTCAAAATGAGAACTTTAGCAATTATCTCTTCTTATGCTTTGCATCACAATTATGGCTCAAACATGAACAATATAGATAAATTAATATCCATTTTGTGTACTAATCCTTTGCACATCCCATAGTTATTTAACCCATTACTCAAGGTGTCTTCAAACTCATCCAGTAGTTTTTCCAATTGCTTCTTCTCTTTGTCCATTACAATGCAAATTCTATTAATTAAAATTAGCAAGGACATGTAATGATTTATTGGTGTTGCAACAAAATATTTGTGCTTTTGAAATGACCTGTCCCTTTTCAGCATAAAGGAGCTTTTTGGTGATACTAACAAGGTAATAGTCAACTCGCCTGTGAAGCTTATAAAAAACCTAGGTAATGCCCAAAGATTCTTCTCTCTGATCCCATCTGTTGAACATTTGCCTCCCAGGCTTCAGAACAAGAATTTTGTGGGTAAAACTCAGCTGAATAGAGGAAATGTCGGACATTTGCAAGTCAATGACAATGAGAAAATCAATTTTAATGATAATAACAATTTAATTAGCCAAAAGACCCTGGATGGTTCTTAATGGAACCCCAAAAATTGGGGTAACATGAGTTTGAATACTTCAAAGGCAATAACCATGAGATCGAACAGTCAGATTACTCTGACCCCATGGTGGACCCTGGGGCATCCATTAGATGGTACTTTCCCAGCCACAACCAGGTCCATACAAGCACCTATTCGCGGACCAACCCCTTTTATAGGCTTGGAGGGGGTCCTCAGGGTGAAAAATATTTAGCAAATGGGGAATGGCCAAGTTTAAATAAATCATTACCTCATGGATATGTAATACCAAAAGTCAACTCCCCATCCATTGTTCAGCCAAAGTAAAGCGAGTTTTCCGAGCTTTGATATGCTGAACTCATATATTTCCTTATTTGGATGTAACAAGCCGTCTCAAACTTACCAATGAATTCCCTTCAACCCTCAATACCATTCTAAATACTGAATGGTCGGGTATTGAGAGGGTTCACTCTTTTAACCCCACGGATTTCCATAATAAAAAAAAACTTATAAAAACTAAACGTTTTAGTAGTCATTGTTATTTTATAAGTGGTTGAAAAAAACCATACCTTTAAATTGTTAGATTTTATGGTCACCAAGCACCAGCAAACCTTTACAACGCCAAAACCTAACAAGTGGTGCTCACTACAGGGTAGCCTGTACACCACAAAAATCACCAAAAACGATGGAAATAAACCCTAAGCTAGCCTCCATTGAACTCCAGCTAGCTAGTGCTTTGTCATTCCTCAAAAGGCTCGATCAGCACTCATTGCGAGGCCCTTATAGAGCCTCCCCTGGTATCCATAAACCCTCTTTTAGGGACAAGTTTACCCCAAGTGAAGGAAGTGTTGCCTCTTTCCTCTTCATGCATGAAGTTGTGATGGAAGAGGAAACGGATAAATTTTAAAATTAAGTACTTCCTTTACTGCTTGACTCTTGGTGCTCAAGAGATAATGGTTCCACACATGGCCACCCCTTAGCACCTGGGTGGAGGTGAAGCAGGCACTCACTGAAAAATTGACTCCCTAAAAAGTTTAACAAGGCAATGACAGGCCTTTATGTGCCTTAGCCTAAAACAGGGCTAATCCATCACTTCTTTTTCTGAACGCTTTTACAATGAAGCCAATCTTTATTGTTTGATATATTTACTACCCCTAAACGATGCTATTGCGGCTATCTTGGCTGGCATGGCGTCCCATCCTTTCTTGGCAATACAACTTTCTTTTGTAAAGCGCTAATTTAAAAGAATGCGAGATATTAAGGAAGCCTTGTTAGAGGTGGCTGATATCTATGAACTTGACCCTATTCAAGGTTCTCCTAGCCAATCATATATGCCCCCTAGTTTAGCATCTACTATGGCTGTTTCCCTGTGGTAATCTAATCCTAAGGAACTGGCATCACAAAATGCTTTTTCTTCCAATAACGAAAACCAGATGGTAATGGCTGTGACAGGACAATGCTCCTCTTCATCTTCAGCTCAAAAAGTGCAATTGGTGAAAGCAGTCGTTTCTTTGCCCTGCCTATCTATTTCTTCAGAGCGGCCATCCCAAGTGGTTTCAAAGCCTGCTCTTCAGATTAAACCCCCTTCTCAGGTACCAATAGCTCCCACTAACAATGGGTTAAATGACCAGGTCACAAAGGCTAAACCGCCTGCTTCATGGAATCACACATCCATGTAATGACCCAAAGTGGGTGAAGTTGAAGCAGCCACCTCAACGGTGCTATCCCCCTCAACCTTTCATTTAGCTATCTCTAGTCTTAAACCTGTCTTCTTGAGGCATCAGAATTCCCCTATTTGAAGGTTGAAACTCAAGCTGTAATAATTCCAACGCCTCCCCTAAAAGTTAATAAGGTGGAGGAGCAACCCCAGGACCTATCATCCCACAAGGGAAGCCCTGAATCTACCTCACCTCCTATGGGCTCCCTAACCTGCAATGATAACCCCTCAGATTCATCATCTGAGGGGATGATTAAGATGTTGGTCATTACATTCTAGGAGCCCCAGGTGAAGTGGTGGGCTTTGATAAATTGAACCCAGAGAAAGTGATGTGGGCCAAGATCCCTCATCAAACTTATCTTTGGCAAGTAATAAGGGGCCTTGATATTATTGACATTGTCAGTGATGATGACCAGCTCATTGCCACATTTCTCCAATATACCCAGTTTGTTCATACCCTGCAGACTATCCAGGATAAATACCCTGAAATGGCTAAATGACTTGCCTCCACTTTTCATCTAAAGGAGGCCCTCGCTTTTTCACCCTCCTTGTATGGTATTTTAACTAAAGTGGAGGACATCGTTAATGGAATGCAGGTTAAAGCTATATTTGACACTGGTTCCCAATAAGCGTTGTGTCAACCAAGCTCATTTAGAAAATTAAGCTGTCCCCTGACCTTGACTACACTCAAGAGTTTGGAACTGCAGGTCCAAACAATACCCACGCCATTTGGGCGTACTCTTCCCTGCCCATTCATTTTAAGAAGCTTCTCATGTCAGCTCTGGCAGTGGCTTTGACCAATTATACCTACATTTACTCATTGGAACCCAGTTCATGATTGAATATGAAGAGGTAACTAACTTGAAGCAGGGCTATCTCTCCTTGCTTAACTACGAGGTTCCTATAGTTTTGACCAATGAAGAGCTTAACAAAAAGATTATGCTTGTACCATTGAGTTTCCCTCTTCCGCCTTACCATTACATTACACCATGGAAGGACGACATACTAAATTATTTCTTTCATTAGTGGAAGCCCTTGAGAATATCCCTTTCTATGCTTCAGAAGAAGTAATAATTAAAGTGGGGGAACAAAGGGTTGTTGACACTAAGATTACCCTAAAAATCCCCCACAACTTCCTATTGCACCTAATTAGCATTGATGGAGTTAGTCCTTTGGAGCCCAGAGTTTTACCAGGCGTACTAAACCCTGCCTATCAACGACCTATCAACCTTCTGTTAGGGAATCCCTCCAAGAAGGATATGGTTGTAAAAAAGCATCAAGAGATCGGAAGAGGCATGCTGATTCCTCTTGAGTAAATAAAGAAAGTTCACTGTATTGGATCTATGGCGGATATGGGGTTACCCGCTGACCATCTTTTTGTACCCTACCTTCTGTTCATATCTCCGATGAACTAACCCCAGCTGAGCTGGACAAAGTTACTCTTTACTAGATTCCTATAGTGACATCTTCACTACCTCTGATACCGACTATGGGCACATGAAGGGTTGGACTCATACCATTGAGATTGGTGATGCCTGGCCTATACTCTCTAATCCCTACTGCAAATCCAAAGTTGAAAAGCTACAAATGTGGACGGAGCTCAAACAGCTGCTGGACGCTAGGTTTTAGTGCCTTCCCAAAGCCCTTGGTCATCCCCGCTCCTATTGATAAAGAAGAAAAATGGAGGTCATCAGGTAGTGATGGATTACTGTGAGCTGAACAACCTCACCAAGAAGGACATCTATACTATCCCCCGCATTGATGACGCTTTGTCCCAACTCTCAAGGTCTAAACACTTCTCCACCATGGACTTGGCTAGCAGGTATTGGCAGATGGACCCTTCTCCACAGGATTAGGAAAAATGAGCCCTTATCTGAAGCGAGGGTTTTTTCCAACCCACTCAGTTATCTCAGGGGTGTGTAATGCGCCAGCCACTTTTCAGCAGGTGATTGATGATATTTTCAGGATCTTAAGATGAGATTTGTGATTGTCTACCTTGACGATATCACAGTATTTTCTAAAACCTTCAATGAGGGGAGCTAGGTAGGGTAAGCTGGGGCCTTCATGTGGCGTGACTAAGGAAAGCTCATGGAAACATGGGTGATTAACTAACATCAGAACCCAGAGAGGCGCCCTGGAAGGGTCCTGTAGTGCCTGGATGGGGAGTGGGATGGAAGCTTATGACTGTAACCCAACCTGTTCTTGCGGTTGCTTCCACTCTCCTTCAGGGGGGTATTGGCAGGAAGGGGGAGTCAATAGTCGGGCATATTGTCTGTCACACTACTTTCCTATGAGGTGGGGCGCTGCAAAAGCAGGTCTCAGCGATAAGGGTGGGGCAACCCTGATTGGCTGAGCTTCAGCTCACCTGTCTGCAATAATCACCACGGTTTTCTAGGTTGTCCTGAAACCTGGATAACAGCCAGTAGCTTAAGTGGGCTTACACTGGTGCAGCAAAAGTTGAGAGCACTCATTTACCAAAATGACAGACCGACCTGAAAGGGCTGCGATGGTTCCCACACAAAAAGGGCCTGGAGAGCAAACTTTGTCATAAAACAAACTGGAGAGACCAACTTCATTAACAATTCAACACGAAGGGTGGCCTCTGCTGCACAGGGGGCTTTGGTCTCTTTTGCAGCGGCAGCTGCTAATGAATTTGGTGTTGGAATCAAGCTTTATGAAGCGGGGAACTCTAGCCCATTCAAGGATCTGACGGCGAGCATGGTGGAGAGCCTCAAATGGGCTCACGCCGTTGAAGTGAAGACTGGGTGGTCTAAGGAGATGCTCATGGTCAGGGTGATTGAGGTGTGTGGGTTTGCCCCGCTCCATTTATTACATTTGGCTCCTGGGTTGAAACTTATGACCTTCCAGTCTAAGTTTCAAAATGAACAGGATTTGGCTGCCAGTTTGAGCACAAAGAACGAGGAGGCCGTATGTCTTGACATCAGCACTGAGATAGAAGGTTCATTCTGAGGGACGTACCACCTGTGATCACTAGAGGGGCCATGATGTCTCAGCTGAAAGGCTTTGGCAGGGTGATCTTCTTAAATGAGAACAAGTTGGTAAAGAACTTGAAGCAGAAGGACAGTAGCTTGAAAAAGTTCACCATAGGATCTGGGGACTGGGTTTTGAAGGTTGAACTTTTGAATTTATATGGGGAGTTACCTTGTTCAGTCACTGTGAGAGCCTGGAGTGTCCCTGTGGTACCGCTGGACAGGTGCTTCTTGCGTGGTGCGAAGGGGCATGTCAGAGCCAGATATCCTCAGGTTCAACCTCCTGCAACAGTGGCCAAGCCTAGCGGGCCTAGCGCGGGGGTGTCAGAAATAGCACTATCTGAGAAGGACAAGTTGGCTCTCCAGAAGGCGTTTGAGAAGCTAAGTGAGATGTTGGCCAAAGCAAGGGAGGAGGCTGTGGCTGGAATCACTTTGGAGGCGGTTACTGGAGTGCTGAAAAGCATGAGGAAGGTCAACAAGGAGTCAAAGCATTTCCAGAAGGTGAGGGAAGCAGCTAGACTCCAAATCGAGCTGAGTGGCGCTTTGTCACAGTCCGCAAAGGACATTATGGAGGCGGTCGCCTCCCAAATGGATGGGGTTATCCCCGTCACTCGTTTTCATATGAGTTGGGTGACCATAAAGGATGTGGGTGTGACAGAGCGCGTGAGGCCCATAGTGGAAGTGGCGGAGGTGAGGGAGGTGTTGCTTGCTAGCAATAGTGTACCAATGCCTTCTAACCTAATGCCTCCAACTGAAGTGGAGGGGTCTATTGAGGACTCTGGAAATGGTAAGATTCTGGAGGCTGTTGTGACTGAGCAGCCTCCACCTTCAGCCCAGTCCAGTACTGAAAAGGGGAGGAAGAAAAGTGGTCCCACTAAACTAGCTGAGGTGGAAGAGGATACAACCCCCCAGATCCTAACACTGAGGCCTCTTTGGTTTCAAACCTATGGCAATCAGGGTTGAATTTGCTAACGCTTGGGGTCTGAATGGACTCAAGAAGTGGCAGTGGGTGAAACTCAGATTCCAACAACATGGGTAGATATCAGCTTCCTCACTGAGACTAAGTCCAAACCTGGGGTGGAAGAGGACTGGGCTTTCCAGTTTCCTCTATAACAATCATTTTACTATCACTTGGTGAATCATCCAAACTCAGACTCGCCCTTAGGGGAGGGAAGGAGGGATGGGGAGAAGCCAGAAGGGGTATTTTGGTCTGGTGGGCGGACAAGGTCATGGTGTTGGATAAAAGGGTATTGGTTCCTGGAAGAGCAGTGTTCCTGGAACAGTAATTTCACTGTTTGGAGGAATTAATTTAGTTCATCGGCATATATGTGCCCCATACTGGATCTGAACGGAAGGCCTTCTTCTAGAAGGTCAGTTTAAGGATCCAGGAGGAAGGCATTGGGGGTCAGTAGTGTTGGGGGAGACACAAACTGTTTCTGATTTAGGGATGACATGGTTGGGGCTTCAGGAAACTGGAGTTCTGATCCTGAAGCCCACGAGTTGGTCAGTTTAATGATTGATCTCGGCCTACTAATGTGTGGAGAGCTGGCTGTGGTGAGGAGGGGGAGACTGGGTGGACTCACATCCAGGGGGATCATTTCTCCCGCATTGACCTTGTTTCAGTGCCCCGCCTCTCCTGAGTCACTGCAAGTTGATCCTTTGGAATCATGATCCATGTGCTTCAGACCACAGGCCTCTGGAAATGCAGATCAGTGACCCTCAGGTTGCTTCTGTGGGTAAGGGGATCTGGAGACTGAACCCTGAACTCCTGAAGTGGACTCCACTTCAGGATATCATGAGGAAGAATGTGAGGTGGTGGAGAAGCCATATTGTGGGGAAGCCTGATGCACCAGTAAAATGGTTGCAGATGAAGGCTAATCTCAAAATGGCTTGTCAAATCTTTGGGAGGCGTCTAGGGGCCATGCGTTCAAGGTATGAAACCTTGGAGAGGAGCTTCAAGAGTACCTGCAAGCAGGCGATGGTCATGGGGCATCTGTTTACACGGCTAAGGCTGAATTATATGTGAAATCGATGGGAACCTTCATGGTGGATCGCCTCAAACAAAGGAAGTCTAGATGGGATGAGGATTCCAACAGCAATGAAGCCCTACTCTACAAGGCAGTAGGGGAATTCAGACCCTTGGCAAGGATCTTGTCACTTGTGATGGGGGAGTTGAGGTGAAGGATGCAGCTCAACATGGCTGAGGTGGCCAAAATCATAATATGAGGACCTTTATGACCCTTCTGAGAATGATCCAGAAGCATCCAAAGTGCTCTTAAGCGGACTGGGGGTACTGCCAAAGGAGACTCAGCTTCACCTATGTAGCAAGATCTGCAAATTGGAGGTGTCAGATGCCATCCGCAAAGGCAAGAATGGCAAGGCTTCTGAGGAGTATGGGTTGATCTTAGAGCTCTTCAATTCATTTCGGGCAGAAATGTCTGAGATGCTTGCTGAGCTTTACAACCAACTCCTAGACTC
Source organism: Massospora cicadina (assembly GCA_022478985.1). Classification (NCBI taxonomy): domain Eukaryota; kingdom Fungi; phylum Entomophthoromycota; class Entomophthoromycetes; order Entomophthorales; family Entomophthoraceae; genus Massospora; species Massospora cicadina. Next base: position 81,985 of record JAKSZP010006731.1, read on the forward strand.
TGGTATAATCAAGCCGGCGTTTTCAAAGGGTGTGGTGGTGTTGTATAAGAAGGGCGATCCCTCCCTCTTGGGGAACTATCTGCCTTTGACTCTGCTTAACGTTGACTATAAGATCTTAATGAAGATCCTAACCAATCGACTAAAGGGGGTTGTGGCAGACGTTGTTATGAAAGAGCAGAATGGGTTTATCCCAGGACGCTCAATTACTGACAATTTGATGCTGCTTTACTTGATAGAAACGTGGGCAAGTAAACAGTATGACCAGAGGGGGTGGATAATGTTTCTTGATCAAGAGAAGGCGTATGATTAAGTGAATCATGAGTTTCTTTGGGAAGTGGTAAGTAAGGTTGGAAACAAGGGACATCTGTTGAGACTGCTTAAAGCGATTTATGAGAAGGCCTCATCAGTTGTCAATATCAATGGGGTCCTCTCCCACCCCTTTAAGGTGTGTAGGAGCGTGCGTCAGGGAGACCCTCTATCTCCCTTGTTGTTTGTCCTTGCAATAGAGACCCTTTCAGTGGCTCTCAGAAAGTCGGACTGGAGGAAACTTATCATCAATGGCGAGGAGTACTCTCATTCAATGTTTGCGGATGATATGTGGATTTATGTTTCATTGGAGGAGGAGGAGAAGGTGGTGATGAACATTCTGAAGATGTACCAGAATGCAAGCAACGCTAAGGTCAATCTGTCGAAATCCAGGGCTTGGCCCATCAGCAGAATGGTGACGTTGGGTGTGGCACCAAAGAGCTCAATACCCTGGATGGCAACAGGGGAGGAGTTTCTGTACCTCAGGTTTCCATCCCTGGGTGGGTGTCACCGCATAAATCTGGCTTAAACTAGAAGCGGACCTTAAAAAAGTGGCTTGGAAGTGGCAATGGATCAATTTATCTTATGGGGCAGGGTCATTGTCTTGAACACTTTCATTCTTTACAAACTATGGTACATTGCTGGATTTGTTCCACCGCTGGCATATTCCATCAGGATATTACAGAGTTCAATCATCCAGTTCATTTGGCGAGGGAAGTAATTAAAAACCAGTTTCTCTAACTTGTGTCAGGAGGTGAAGAAGGGGGCATCAGTATGATTAACTTCGGGAGTATGATCAAAGCACTAAAGCTGAAATGATTGCACGGGTCTTTCAAGAGGGAAAATCCATCTGTTGGTCTCCAATTCTAGAGGACTACCTCTCTAAGGCTTGCAAGGACAGTTAAAATAAGGATCTTGGTGTCAGCTGGGGCATCAATCAAGGGACCATTCCAAGCGCGGGGAACCTATCAGGCTACTGGAAGGATTACTTTAGAGATTAGGTGGGCAGCAAGGGTAGATTAGAGGGTGGAGAGTGGTCCATTGAAAGGATCCTGGCGAAGCCTCTTTGGGGATGAGCTTGGGGACTGGAGATGGAACCTCATCTGCGCAAGGCCTTCAGGCACTTTATTGGGGCGGTTCACTTGGGGAACTCCTTGATGGCGATGGCTGGAGGGTGCTTAGGTGAAAGCAGCCAATAATGTTGCCAGTACCTCTGAAAGTGCTAGTAAGGAAGGCATTGGATGTTGTTGAAGCAACTGAACTGCCTTCTTGCTGGAGGGAAGCAATTCCTTCTCTGGCTGCATTAGAGGCTGGGGAAGCCCGTTCAGAAGGTTGTGGAGGTCAGGATCAAAGGGTGTTCCTGCGAGGAAGAGAAGGCTAGAGATACTCCAGATGGAAAGCCTCTTCATCCTTTGGGACTGGCTTAAGGTGGGGAGGTAGCGGTGTCTGCCTCTCATATTTCACAACCTCCAGGTTCTGGAAGCTACAAGACAGAGAGCTTTGCTCGATGTACTTGTCACAGATCACTTGCAAAATGCAACCTGGCCTGATGGACCTGTGGGGGAGGAGGTTAAGGGATGCTGGTCTATACCAGTTCAGAACTTTCTTTTCCAACTCTGTAGCAACATCCTGGTCACTGGGGCGACTCTGCGTAAGTGGAGTAAGCATAAGGAGGATGACCTTCTGTATGCCTGTAAGGTATGCGGTGGGGAGAAGATGGCAAAGAACATCTTCACAGAGTGTCTGGCAGCGGATGCTGTGTGGAGCGGTGTTCTCCTTTGGTATGAAGCATACCAACCAGGTTGTAAGTTATCCTCTGGTCATCTTGCATGGCCAGAGATCCTGACTGCGTATGCCCCACCAAGTCTGCTTGCTGACAAGGAGGGATTCAGGATCTGGTGCGCATATATGGGGGAGGTGATGTATGGTCTATGGATTGCCAGAAACTAGCGTTGCTTTCCTTCAGAAGGAATCCAGGCAACAAGCTCCCTGTCCATAGTCAAGCGACGGCTAGAAATAGCTGTAGAAAGCTATGGCAATCCTCTTCCTCAAGTAAGTCCAACTTGGGGTCAGTCTGGTCTCATTCCTTGCAGTAAGGGATGGAAGGCATATCTCTGAACTGGCTGGGTAGCCTTTGCTAATTGGTATACCAAACAGTGAAGAATATGTCAGTTTGGAGTTGTGTGAGCCAACCCACCCGTGGTTGGGCCCACTTTGGTGGTGCTTAGATTCTGCGCAGCCCCAGTGCGGCGGGGGGAAGTACCCGAGGTTTCATCCCACAAAGTTGCCTTCACTGGGTGCCCTAACGGGCACACAAAAACTCAAAGACCTTCAATGAGAACCTTACACATCTGAAGGAAGTGTTTCAACGCTTGTGGGACTCTAACATCAAGCTGAAGCCCTCCAAGTGTGCCTTCTTCCAAAAATATTGGATATTCTTGGGCATGCTATCTCTCAAGACGGGATTCAGACCCTTCAAGACAAGGTGGAAGCAATATCTAAAATTTCTGCACCCAAAACTCTTTGTAACATACAGGTATTCTTGGGCATGATGTGGTATTACCATCAATCTATCCCCAAGTTCGCCCAGCTTAGTGAGACCCTTGTACGTCACTTGGCCAAGAACACCCCTTCTCTTGGGGTGTTGAACAAAAGGCCGCGTTTGAGACCCTGAAGGCCTTATTGCAAAAAAGGCCAATATTACGTCATCCTGACTATGTCAAGCCCTTTATGTTATTTATGGATGCCTCTAATTACGCTGTTGGTGATTTATTAGATCAGTTGGGTGAGCATGGAGTCGGACATCCTGTATCTTAATTTAGCAAAATGCTTTCAAGCTGAGCTTAATTATAGCGTCATGGAAAAGGAGCGCTTAGCTGTCCTGCTTGCTGTCAAACACTACCGTCCATTCCTATATGGGACTCCCTTCAAAGTAGTTACAGACCACGCTTCATTAAAGTGGTTGCAAAATATGAAATATCTCATGGGGTTATTAGATCACTGGGCTCTTAAGCTCCAGCATTACAATATGAACATTGAGCACTGAGCTGGGACACGCCATATGAACGCTGATGGGCTGACGCGGCTGCCTGTCCTTCACCTTGACAATAGCAAAGCTAAGCGGTTACATGACCTCCCAATGACTCATGACGCAAGGGCTGATGAAGATGAACCAGTACAGAAGATGCTCGCTCAGCACTCCCACAACACAAAGGTAGAGAACGGGAAATTATATAAGAAAGTAGGAGTAAATTGGTTGCCCTATCTCTAGCCATCTGAGCGAGTCCCTGTCATTTTAGAGTCTCACACTATCTTGGGGCATGGCGGAATATGCAAAGCCTATGGGTGGATAAAAGAGCAGTACTATTGGGAGGGCATCATGGAGACTATAAGTGAAGTCTTAGATGCATGCCTGACCTGTAAGAAACAAACTAGCTTCAAGACCTGATATCAGTATCAACCTATAACGCCCCACAAACCCTTCCACACCATAACTTTGGACGTGGTAGGTCCTCACCCTCAAACTTCAGGTGGTAATTCTATATATTAGTCAGTATTGATTATTTCATCAAGTGGGTTGAAACCGTTGCTCTTCCCACTCAGACTGTTAAATCCACGGCTACCTTCTTACATCAGTACATCTTCACCCAGCATGGGTGCCTCAGGTCCTCCTATGTGACAATGGGGAAAATTTTACTTCATGAGTGGTAAAGCTCCTCGCCACTTCTATGGGAGCTCAAAAACTCTTCTCAGCCCCCTATAACCCATCCTCAAATGGTAAGGTAGAAAGAGTTAATATGACCTTGGTCTCAATTTTACGCAAAATGGCTACTTCAGACCCTCTCCACTGGGATCTCTACTTGCCCAGTGCCCTCATGGCCTACCATATTAGCTACCATTGCATTCTCAAGACGTCCTCTTTCTGTGTTATATGGGTGACAACCTGGGGTGCCAGCATTATCAGCCAAGGATTTTTCTCTGACTGGACTGATCCTGAACAAGCCATGAAAAGTTGTCCCAACAGATCATCCAATAACAATCAAAGGCCATGACTAATTTAGCAAAGACTGTTGCCAAAGAAGGCAAGCTGTGAATATGCTCAGGGACCTCTTCCTTCATTTCAAGTATCTGACTTGGCACTATATTACACAACTGAATCACTCCAAGAAGTAAAAAGCTCGGCTCTATCTAGAAAGGGCCTTTCTCAATCACATACAAGCGAGTGAATGAGTATTCTTTTAAATCCCTCGCTTCTGAAATCACCATCAACTGAGTTCATGGCCGCTTCCTTCAGCCCTATTCTCCCCCACATTCTTGAGGGGGTAATGTTGGACAATTGTCTCACGGGCTTCTTATTTTAGCACTAGGTGGTCCCAACCTAAAGGGGGGATACACCGATCTGTCTCACAGGCTTCAGAATAAGAAGGTTGTAGGTAAAAATTGGCCAATTAGAGGATATGTTGGACGTTTATGAGTCCGCAATAATGAGAAAACCGATTTTAATGATAATAACAATTTAATCAGCCAAAAGACCCTAGCCAATTCTCAGTAGAACCCTCAAATTGGGATAACATGAGTTAGGATACTTCATGGACAATAAACATGAGATTGAACAATCAGATTTGTCTGACCCCATGGTGGACCCTGGGGCATCCATTAAATGGTACTTCCTCAGCCACAACCAGGTCCATACAAGCACCTATGTGGGGACTCCCCTTTTATAGTCTTGGTAGTGGTCCCCCAGGGTGCAAAATGTTTAGTGAATGGGGATTGGCAGAAGTCAACTAAATTGTTACCTCATGGGTATGTAATACCAAAAGTCAACTCCCCATCCATTGTTCAGTTAAAGTAAAACAAGTTTTCCAAGCTTTGGTAGGTTGAACTTGCCATTTTCCTTATTTGGATGTAATAAGCCGTCTCAAACTTACCAATGAATTCCCTTCAACCCTCAATACCATTCTAAATACTGAATGGTCAGGTATTGAGAGGGTTCACTCTTTTAACCCCACGGATTTCCCTATTATAAATAAAATATAAACTTAAACATTTTAGTAGTCATTTTTATTTTATTATGAGTAGTGGTAAAACCCCCTCACCTTTAAATTGTTGGATTTTTTGGTCATCAAGCACCAGCGAGCCTTTAAAACGCCAAACTTAAACACCATCCTAGCTGAGGCTTCAAGTATAGAAGTTATGGGGTAACTTACTTCTATCTGAAGGTTGCAACATTTTCTTTTTATTTAACTGAGATAAGTTGACCAGGGGACAGAAATTACTAAACTAAAACTAAAAATCATTTAAAAAATAACGAATCAAATGAAATGCCCAAAATGGACGGATCAATTGAATCATACCTAACAAAATATTCAACCAGGTGGGCAGCGAATACTGCTATCCCTCCATGGTGGATGGGGAGGGGGATTGGGGGGCTCATCTTCAGCCGCATCATCTCATCCCAGAGTAGGGTGCGTGTTAAGGCAGATAGTAAGGGTGTGGGGGCATTGGTGGCATGGGGTTTGATATCCTTGATGACTGGAACTTCCAAATAGTTGCTAGCCATCATAATGCCAACGATGTATTTGGCCATAGTGTCTTCAGCTTTGAGGCGGGCTTCTGGGAGTTTAACAAATGTGGCAATGTTGGTTCAGGTTATTTTTGCTTTCAGATTTCGTGCTACTGTTACCACGTTATGGATGGCTTCAGTGACTTTTTTGTGCAAAGTTTTCATGTTGATCTTACTTTGTGCAGTAAGATTTTTGAGGATGACAGGAGGTGGAATTCCTCCTGCAAGCGCAGCCACACATTTGGCGGCAGCTTTGTGGAGTGGACGGCAATCTGGTGTGGCGGCTGCTTCTACTGCAAGCTGGTGGTCATTGTAGAACGGTTTGGCGTTAGGTTGTGGGACATATTTCTAAGGCGGGAATTTTGCATCCCATTCTGTGTTACAGAGCTGCTCGACTTGCAGCGACAGTTCTTCAACTATGTTACCTGATTTGTCAATTTCATCCAATAATTTTCATGGATTTTGGTTGAATTGGATTGGGGAATCAGTGTACAGTTGAGATTTGTTTGATTTGTTTGTGGACGCATGGGATTGAACTGGGATCCAATCCTATGTTTGATTGGATGAATTATTTGTGGCATTGGGGCAAGGTGGATACTGATTGGTGGCTGAAGGTGCAGCTGCAGCATCAGGCATTGAAGGAGGGAAAGGTAGGATCATACCCTGCAACATTTTTTTAACTACATTGTATCTCTATAGTCTCATGTACACTTTTTTTTAGTACTAGATGGTCTAGTCTCATGTACACTCAGAGGTAAATTCTTATGTGATGACCATGGATGTTAGTTGTTTAACACTCATTCCTTAAGAGTGTAATTTATGGGATAAATAGATAAGTAATTTTTGTTAATTATGCTCAAGTTTGTATAATATAGCATCCTCTCCTTTAGAATTGTGGTAATCAGAAGTTTATGTTAGATGTGCTGTTGTCAAATATGAGCTCCACAAAAAAATTCTAGTATGGATTGGCTCAAATTAGGAAGTCATAGTGAGCAATTCCTATAACTGCCGCTAGAGCTATTAGAATCATTCGCTCAAAATAAAGGCAAAGTGGAGCTTAATCTTAAAGCGTGAATTGTATCTGCATATATTTCTGTTCCTATATTGCAATTGATGTCCATCATGAACTTCATATTCTACATAAGCTTAGAAAACATATATTTGATTGGTGTGCCAATGTCAATAAATGGCAAAAAACTCTAACTCTATGGATTAAAACTTGACTTTAGTACGCTCTTTGAAATGGGCTTCAAGTTGTTGAAACATCAGTATATGATTTCTTGACCTCCTCAAGCACTTATGTCTTCTTCATGGTTTAATTGGAGGTGTTCTGAACTGTATCTAAATGTTATTAGAGGTATTTATGAAATGATTTTCTCCTTCATTAACTGTTTCAATGATTCTTGTAGGTTTAGTGGCATGTTCTAAGTAGTTAGTACTCTATCCATATCCATCATTCCTAGTACTTGTAACCTTTCATGAAAAGCCAAGGTACTAGGTGCCTCTGGAATGTGATAACTGGCACTAGATATGCCTTCATCCTCGATATTGTACTCTCCTTCTAAAGGTAAATTCATCAAGTTTATTGTATCAATTGACTTTTCTTTTCAATGTATCGTTATTCTCAATAGTATTCAGTGTTCAAAAGCTCCAAAAGTGTCACAGCTTATGGCACTTATTACACTTGAACTCTCTTGATGTTGGTGTTACTGGATCTGGGTTTTTCCTCTTGGCTTCTCACTCTTGTCTCAGTGGCATACACAGATTTGCCAGGTCTTTGGGGTGGGTGGAACAGTAAGCTTAGAATCTTTTTGTCACAGCCTTCTTCTATAAGGTGCCGTTAAAGCAGTTAGGAAATAAAAACTACATGCAATCCCAAGTAAAAGTCACACATAAACCAGATAGTAACAATACTACATAATTCACTTACCATTTAAGGATGCTACTAGAAAGGGATAGTTAGATGCAAAAAAGGATTTCACTCTGCATTGTCTCCCAGATTAGTTCAGATACTGCAGAATCCTCGCCGTGTTATTTTGGGCCAAAATTTGATCTAAGGCCAAAACGCCAAAGTAGGTTAATAAGGGCTTTTCAGTAATTAGAAAAAAACTAGAAAATAATGGGGAGGTAATCCAATTAAATTTAACTTTTTAGTGGTAGGAATCCTTAGCTGATTAGTTGTTCATACGTAAACTTCTACCTACTTAAGATAATTATGAATTGGTACCAAAGTAAATCCTGAACCTTTAAGATAACCTCAGTTAAATTTTCTTCAATTGGAGCAGTAGTTTAATGCTCTTTGTCTTAAAGATAATATGCTGATGTTGATTAAGTCAAAAAGTAGGCTTATTTATTTAAATTCCAATTGGTCTGCATTGACAACTTTTTATCAGTATCTAAGCTCTCCAGGGTTCAAGGCCAGTTGTTTTATTTAAATAGTTTCCAACGAAGGTTAGGGCCTGATTTACCTTACATTTTTATAGTATAAGAGCATGTTATGTCTTGAAAAAACCTGGATTGTGATACATCTTATATGTTCATTTCACATTAAGTAGTTCCACAATGATCACATTTATTGACATTGTGGTCTTAGTGCTAGGGTCTTATAGCTCTTAAATCTGATGTATCATTAATGAATTTAGTAACAAAACCCTTGCTGTAGGCATATTCACTTCGCCTGCTGTCCATAACTGTGCAATTTAAGTTTAAAAGATAAAATATGTAAATTAGTGACTAATATATTCTTCCATATCTTTATTAACAAGAAATCCTTTTTATATTATGTACATCTTAATCACTGCCAAATTCAGACAAGTGTATTATATAACTTTGGTCCATGTTAGTTTTGGTCATAAGCTTAAACTGAGGATCTCCTAAGCCTCATATATCATACAACCTTGGATGTGACAAACTTTCTGACAAACACTCACGCCATCCATACTGTTCTTGTATATCTGCAAGAAGCCCATTCTTGTTCTCTAGCCAGAAGTGAACACCATCTTAAATCAAGGTAAAAATATTGAATCCTTAAAATGATTCACGGTGCACAAGACGTGTAGGCACAAATTTCAGTTGTATAGCCAAGAATAGTTTCCATAAACGTGTTCAATCTCTTGATGGGCTTTTAGTCTGGGCACTCCCAAGCTTAGATAAGATTCCAATTCTTTTAAGTTTTTATCAAAGGTGTACATGCATAGTTTTGTTAGTCAAAACTTACTTCATATTCATTCAGGGATGTACGTTTATCCATTCACGTTTTTTAGTAAAAATATGACCTTCATGTTCTTTTAAGTTAGATTCATTTTCTGGAGTTGAGATTCCACCAACTATTTGTGTTATAAAAAGGTGATCCCTTCTGGCTGTTTACTTGACTCACTAAATATATGTTTGGAACTCCAACTCTTCTTATTCTAGGGTCTTAAGTTTTTCTTGATGACATCCTCTTCCATCACTAGGATCTAAGAAGATACTTCGTCATGGTAAGCTTCCATATTCTCAAATTACTCATTTAGTTGTGGGCTGTACCATTTTCACTAATTTTTCTGATGTTGTCACCCTAGTAGTGATCAATAAAGTCAAAACCTCATCCTTTATGCATATAAGTTAAGTAATCAAGTTGTTTAAAAAAATTGTGTAAAAATCAGTTTAAACATTAAGAAGTGTTCAGAAGTTTAAAGAATATAAAACAATAATTAATGAGTGGTTTTTTCTTACTTAGAATTAAAGCAAGTAATTTAGAGTATAAATACCTTTTTATGGGCACTCTGTCACCACTGTAGAAAATAAAAAGTACGTTGTCTTCTTAATCAACAAACAATGGAGACTTTGCTAGCCTCTTTCTTGCAAAGCTCATTATTTACAAAGTGTCATTTTTGTGATTGCCTCTTACAAGCAGAACTCAAGGCTGACTACTGGTAATGCTGCTTTTCAACTGATGTCAGAATAATTACTAGATATCTTTTCGCTTAAAATGAATTTAATTGAGAACCAAAGAAAGACTATAGATTCTATGTCAAAGACTATTTTATTAAAATAAAAATGATTAATTAAATTTCTGCACTTTTTAAAGTATATGATTAAAAACTAAGGGAATGTGAGGATAGATTATAGTATATTTACATTAACTTCTGGTTAATCTTATCTTAATCTCCTCTCTCTTCATGGAGTCTATTGATTCAGGCTCCTAAATGGGTGCTCCATCTTAACTTAGTTGTATATTGACCAAGATATGGCGCCCTTACTTGTCAAATCCAGAATTCTAATCAAGTTTGTAGATCTTGTCACTCTCTAATTGTTAATTATCATAGTTTATTTCATTTATGAGTCTGGTTAGTGACACCTTTATTTTTCATATATACTTGGGGCCTCATTTGTTATCGGGATTTAATTGTTCACTTAAATGGTAAGATTTTTTGACTTATGGTGTTCAGATGAGGAGTTCTCTTTCAGGTTGAGCAGTAGCCATTAAGCCATCATTGGCAACATTATCTGTGTTCCTTTAATTTTGGGATTATCAAAATATTTCTCCTTATTTGGGTATAAAAATACCTGATAGTTGCAAGTATAAGTGCCAGTTTATTGTGGCTAATGGTATAAAAGGATCTCAGCCATGGTAAAAATATTTCATTTGTTGCAGGGTATATAGTGGCTTGACTACTTCCAACTATTTCTCTTGTACCTTTATTAAAATTGGTTCAGGTATCCAGTTGATTACCTAGAGAAATTACTTCCTAATAAAGTGGAATAATAGCTTGCTAAATTGTGGCTTTGTTTACAACAACTTGCACTAAATGATATCTGAAATTATTCATGAAAATATTGTAAAGGTAATTTTTGGGGCTTGCGTCATTGTTACTTTCAGTATGATGAAGCGTTGGTTCACCTCTTTAGTGAATCCCAGGTAATTTTACTTTTCTGTAAACAATAAAGTAAAGCAGAAATTTACTGAAGTTTAAAAAGGAATTCTTGGTAGTATTAATGGTTCTCAAATTAACTAAATGATTTCATGCATTGTTTATAAGTGACCAGTTGGAGATGACTTTAACATTTATCAAGGTCAGTTTTTACTTTCTAATCTATAGTATTGCATAAAGATTTTTAGTTACTGTGTGTAGAGAAATAGTTTGGATTTGTTAACTCTAAGGTTAGCCTTCTGGATTTGATGGAACAATTTTCATATATTATGTAAGTGCTGCAGGAATTAGTTGAATAGTTTGCAGTATTGGCAAGGTATACATAAAATACTTATTAAGCAAACCTCAATAAAATTCATACTTGGCCTTCTAAAGGTTTTGGGGCCATTGTCAGTCCAAATGGAGCTCTGGTATATTTAAACGGGTCAACCTTAGTTAAAAAGGAGGTCTTTGTTAATGCGTCTTTTCCCAAGCTAACTGATAGCTAAAATATGTCAATTTGAAAAAGGTGGAGCTTTTCCCATAGCATTAGTAATATTTTTAAAAATGGTAGGCTTAAGGAAATCCTTGCAACTTTATAAAGTTAGATTTAGCCAACATACATCTTGAACTTCCCTTTTTTAGAAAAAACCACTGTAAGGGGCTATAAAGATTAAAAAAATATCTTAAGGCCACTGGTAAGACCCTTTTACTATATGGTTTTGACAAAATCTTCCTGGTATTGAGGTAATTATACTGGAATTTGGCAAATAGGCGCCACATCACCAACATTAATTTGTTAAATACCAAATTTATATATGGGAAATTCATTACTAACCTGTTAAAGTAGGGACTGAAATTTTTCCAGTATTATAAATAATTTAGTTTTTGTGGTTCTAACAGGTGGGGTAGTACATGATCTTCTTATTTGATTTGTCACAGTAAGTTGTAAGTTGAGCAGTTGCATCCTGCAACTCTTAATCATTTGTAATGACCAGAGGTTTCATTTAGCTTTAAGTCTGCATTTATTACTAGTCCACTTCAAAGTTGGTGTGGGTCTCATTCTCCTTTGTCTTGGATGTGACAGCAGCAGATAAAAATGAACATACAAAGCTTGTCATCATTTAGTGGACATTTTCTATGATTTACATGGTTAGATTGAACACTTGACCACAATAGGGCTGTGTTGCGCATTCAGCTATAAAGAACATATCACATAAGAGTTCATTTTGCCAACCAATGTCAGTTTGGAACAATTTTTTCACTTTATCATTGGAAGATTTAATAAATAAAATAACTAATATGGGGTACTCATAAAGTGTTCATATGCTTCAAGGGGCTCATCTACTAGTAAGCAGGTTTTGGGAATCTTGGTTCACCGCTTCATGAATGATTAAGCTTGATAGCCTGATTAAGGGTCTGGCATAGAGCAGACCTCAATATACAGAGGTCCTATAGAGATACTAAAGTGATTAACCCTATAATTAAAATATTTTAAATTTTACTAGGTTAAATAGGAGTTTAGTTTGGCAGTGTTAGAAAAATTGGTTTTGGCACGCATAATGAAACTATTGCCAACTTCCTACCATACTATGTGGACACAATCACTTATCTTTGGGGTATTGGGGTCCTCTTATGCAGCGTTTAGGATAATTTTATTAATCTTAAATGAAGGCAAGACTGCCCAGGTTCTCATAAGAAAAAGTAGGTAGCAACATGGTGCTAACAAAGTTTCTAAGAGCAAGTTGATTATACTCTTCTATATGATTTCTTGGGTCACTTCATTATTGCTGTTAAATTTATAAACAGTCATAGTCTTTAACTGTGAGATGAGTTAGTGTTTTTTGTTGTGCAAGTTTTAACCTTATTTGTGTTTTTGCAACATATAATAGCATCACTGTTATCTTTTCATTATGGTATTAGATCATGTTCAGATATTATGTTTGTAGTTACATTAGGTGTGGTCAAGTCAGAAGCTGGGTAACTTTCAATGGTTGATAGGACCCATAAATTGGTATAAAGGCATGTGGAGGCTGATTGGGGAGCTTAAATGGTAAGCATAATCCAGGTATCCTGTATAAGCTTCTATGGGACAACTTCCATAGCATGGCTGATGATGGTATTACTGGTAAGAAAGTAGTTGGAAAATTATCTTGGCAAATCATAAGGTTTACATCTAGTCACCAAATTCATGATAGTAATTATTTGTCAGATTAAATCATCTTACAGCATACTAGTGGTTTTTATAATGTTGGAATTGATGAATAGGTTCATTGAAGTTGTGGAAGCATATATTAATCTAAAACATGCTTAAACCAGCATAGTGCGTTCTTGAACTTGAGCTGTCAGCAAAATTATCTGTTCTGAAAATTTGGATGGGGTGCAATATTCTAAATCTTGGGTATAGCTTCAATCTTGGTGCTTTTTTAATGAGTCAAATTAAGTTTGTGGTTTAGAACTTCTTAATGACACCAGCTTTCCAGTTAATTATAATGAAACCATATACTAGTAGAATCTCCAAAACATGAACATTTAGCTACAATTATAATGAGGTCAGTTTCATATAATGCATTGATAGATAATTTAATAGTTGTTAGTCTAACTTATTGTTGCTATAAGGTATTTATTGATTCCATTGCCCATATATATCTTCAAAGTGTTCCCATAAATTTAACTTTATTGCGAGGAAGGCTGCCCATGGGATGGACACTTCCAAATTCGACCTGAAAGAAACAAAACTTAGAACAGGGAGGCACCCCAGAGAAGCGAAGCTATCTCTTGTTGCCAGCGGGAACGCCACTATGGGGTGGGGAGGGGACGTGTGAAGGGGCCGTATCCACTATTGAACACGTGTGGAGGAAAGGGTCCGATTTGATGAACTAAACTGTGAACCAGGAGGAGACCAGCTGTTGGTGACGCGGTGGGAGGTATCCAAATATCCACGCCTGAAAGTGGTCCACCAAATGAGACCTGAATCTGTGGACAGCTTCTGGGAGGGTGGGGGTGGAGCCTGTGATGGCATCCAAGACAATCGTGTGGATGGTCCACATGGCTATTGCAACCACCAGAGCATGGAGGGAGGGTGGAAGGGGGGAAGCCATTGATAAAGCAAACTTATCTCTTGACAGACTAAAGGGATGTGTTTGATCCTGGCCTAGCAGACGTTGAACTTCGCGCCATATCACTCTAGAGGTAGGATACTTCTCCATGCGGTGGAACAGCATTCCATACTGGCCACACACAACGTAGGATGAGTGTAAAGCGTTAGAGCGCTCAGCCATATGGTACACCTGCCTCAGGCAGCGCTACACATGGGAACAGATTTGAGGCTGCAACAGAGGGTGGTGTGCGTATTTCCAAATAGTCTTCTGGGTCTCAAGGGAATAAGGGATGTTTATCATGTCCAGGTAGTCCACCCTGGATAGGACTTGAGGCCATGCGGGGATCAAGCCATCTTGAATGGGTAACCCCTGTACCTCTTGTGTGAACTGAGGAGAGGGGCGGCCTCTCTGGGCTGTGTGTCCACTAATACAAATTCTCCACTCAGTGCTCCGCATGGAGAGGAGGATTCGTTTGTAGTGGGTTTTGGTCCCGTGAGGACCTGTGGCCGATGGGTGTGAAGCCAGGTATTTCATCAAGGAGTGAGGGTTCGATGGATGGTTAAGGCCCAAGGCGCAGGAGAAGTTGGAGTGGGCTGCGCGGGACTAGTGTTGGGAGGGGAGCGTAGGGGTGGTGACGGCCGCAATACAGGTGCCCAGGATCTTGGCAGCATGTGCTTTGAAGTCAAGCAGGCCCATGCCACCATGATGATGAGGGCCAAACATGACCTCTAGCCGTACTGGTGGTGGGCGACCTGACCAAAGCCATCCTTGCAGAAGGGCATACAAGGATTTGAAAAAGCTTGGGGAGAAGGAGATGGCGTGGGCTCCAAACCAGACTTTGGAGAGGAGCATAGAGTTGGCTAAAACAACCCTGCCAGTAAGGGAAGTAGGGTGGGCTCTGAGGGAGGCGATGCGCTTTGTCACGTTGTCTAGAATGCGACTTTCCATTATTGCTGATGCGTACCCGCCTGCCTCCACCCACACGCCCAGATGGCGGACTGGCCCTATGGTAGGGCGTGGTATGAAGGGGAGCACTAGTGGGGCGGTGTGGGGTGAGCTGGGAGGGCGAGCACATGTGCGAGCAGATGGGCCAGTCTGGGCACTGGTTGCTGGGGCCCAGCAGGTTTGATACCAACCAAGGAGGATGATTTCGGTTTTAGAAGAATTCAGTGCAGCATTACTTACCCGGGAATACTCCTGGATGAGAGCTTCAAGTGCACGTGCGTCTTTATTATTAGACACCCCAACCACACAGTCATCTGCAAACGCCATCATCTTGACTGGGGCTTGGCCTGGTACATGGACCCCAGTGAGTTGGGCATTCAAGTTTTGAAGTAGTGGGTCAAGGCTGAAGTTGCATAAGAGTGGGCTAAGGGGGTCCCCTTGTCATAAGCCCCTTTGAGGGTGGACCACTTCCGTTAGGAAGCCAGGGCCACGCACTGCCATTGTTGCAGATTCCGTGAGTAGCATTACCCAGTTGATGAAGCGAGGGAGCAGGTGGAATTGATGGAGGCAGGCCTTGAGGTATTCCCAGTTTACTCTATCATAGGCCTTTTGTTGGTCCAAGAATACAAGTGCCCCAGAGGCTGTGGACTGGCATGCATTAGCCACAGAGTGCACGTTGTCCCAAATCGACCTTCTGGTATAAAACCAAATTGTTCAGGGGAGATGGTGGCAGATGCTACAATCCCTAAACGGTTAGACATGATTTTTTTAAAATTTTTGTATCTGTGTTAGTTAAAGAAATGGGGCGCCAGTTGGCTAAGTCTAGCTTGTCCCCTTTCTTGAAGAGTGTGACGGTGAAGGCCTCTTGTCCTCCTGGTAGGAGGCGCGTTTCCAGAAGGCTCTGGTTAAGTGAGGCAAGCAGCAGTGGGGATATATATTTGAAGTACTTTTATAGAATTCATATGGAATGCCATCTGAGCCTGGGCATTTCTGATTTGGTGCGCCGCGGATGGCTATCCATAGTTCATTTGTAGTAATCAAATTCATTATTTCCAGGTATCTGGAAATTGTGCAGATGTGGGTTCAGTCAAAAAATTCCGCCACTTTGGCTGGCTGAATTGGATCGGATTGGTATAACTTGGAATAATACTTTTGTATTTTGATTGCCACTTTGGCTGGCATACCCACGACAGAATCATCCGATCTTCACACCTGTGTGCAGGCCACACTCTGGCGTGGTGAAAAAAAAATTTAAAAAAATATGTGGTGCACTTGTCGCCCTCTGTAATGCATTTGGCCCTGTACTGAACACAAATCTAATGTTTGTGTTGCCTTTTGAGTGCATTGAGGTGGGCGGCTGCTTCTGCCCACTTCCAGCCCCATGCAGGGCTGTAGCCTGTAGCTGGGATGTTGGATTCCAGGTGTGCCAACTCTGTCAGAGCACGCGAAATGATGGCTGATGTGGCTTGTGAGCGCTGGGAGGAGAGGTAATGAGAGTGGCGGATGGTATTTTCTTTGAAGGTTGACCATGTAGAGATGGGGTCCGCGCAAAATGGTGTAACAAAACTCTTTTGCCAAAGTTGCTGATTCCACCCAAGTGGAAAATCCTGGTGACGCAAGTTTGGGAGGGCGGAGTTTGCACCAATGTGGGGCCTTAGCCACTGTGACAGGTAGGTGGTAGGTTATTGAGACCAGTTGGTGGTTGAAAAATTCAATTTTTGTTGTTTTGAAGTGGGAAATTTGGGGTTGGAATTTCGCCGGTGTAAGGATAAGGTCAATGCGGGTCATGGACCTTAGTTGGCCATTGTGGACGTGGGGGCACATCATATTTTTGAGCAGCGGGCTTGCCGCAGCAGCGCATCCATTAATCCAAGGGTGGCCTTTGGAACGCGAAGTTCTACATGACCCTGGGGGGCGTGGGAGGAGGAAGGCCACCAGTCTGTGGGTGTGTTTAGCCAACAGTTCATGTCACCAACTATGAAAGGGTCTGGGGGTAATGGGAGGGATTTGACCAATGAGAAAAATTCCTGACGCTCTCATGTACAGATTGGGGTATAGATGTTGATGATAGCATGCGCCACATCAGCTCATGAGAAAGTGACAACGAGGACTCAGCCATTGAGGAAGGATTCTGACAATAAAAATTTAAAAAACTGTTTTTCTGAACTAGCACCCCACAGTGCTCTGACCAAAAGGATAGGGATGGGAGGAGCATGGTTTTCCAAGCATCCTCGGAACCTTGTGGACAGTGGGACTCCTGGATGGCCAGGATATCCACAGGTAAATTTTTTTGTAAAAAACTCAGTTTCCTATCCTGGGATGGTGAGGCCTTGAGTCCGGCGATATTCAACGTCCCTAAAGTGAAGGTTTCCCCCATCGCACCTTAAGTATAAGGGGGTGGGCACCTGGGCCCACTAGCCTCCTCTAGATCCCCATGGGCCTTCACAGCACACACACGCGCGCGCGCGCGCGCGCGCGCGCGCGCGCGTGTTTACAGCAACGCTATTGGTAGTTTTGTTAATTTTAGCAGAAAGGTTCGCGTTGGCTTTTGCCTTCACTTTTGTTTCCCTGACATTAAACAAATTTTTTGCAGTGCGGATGAGTTCAGTGCACCAACAATTGGGTCAAAAAAAAATTTCAGGTAGGTTGGGCCCCAAGTCAGTTTCAATTGAAGCTTAGTTGCAAAGATTGGGTGAGATCAAGTCACCCATCGGATCCTCAGATTGAGTGGCCCAATATGCATGGGCTTCCCAATCTGATTGGTTGAGGGATTCCTGAGTTGCTTCCACCATGAAGGTTTTGATGTCCTCCTAGCATTAGGAGTGTGGGATAGCGGTGGCGACTTTGGCCTCTTCCTTGGCCGCGGCCCTGTGGGCTTGCTTGGCCTTCTTCCGCTCTTGCAGGGAAATAGGTTTTACCAGTAGGTAGCAGCCTTGTGCTCCCCATGGGAAAGCTTCTTTGGTGCTTGCAGTTGGTTTGTAGTGCGCCTCTCCGCTGACCATGGCCGCTGAGGGGTGCTCTTGGAATGTGATGCCCTCCTTGGTGGGGCATGCATGTGCCTTATGGTCAAATGCATCACAGTGGGTGCAGATGGGGGGCGCGCTGTCCACGGTTACCTGGAAAGGGTGGGTGGTATGCCCTTCAATATCAATATATGTGGAGTGTGGGATCTGGGTTAGGTCCTTTGCAATCTCCTCAGTTGGGTTCAGAACTGTGATGGCTTTGCCAGTGCAAAGGTGTGGCATCAGCATAAAGCGTTTCATTTTGAAAGATTGTATTTTGCCATATATGGCAAGACTATCTTTCAGGTGCTGCTCCAAAAAGGCACGTTTTACCATAGTAGGCTAAAAGTCAAATGTGAGGAAAATTTGGTTGGATTTTGTCCATCTGGTGCATTTGGTTTTGACCTCCGTTGCCCTTTGGGGAGGCCAATCACTATGTGCACCACAGCAGCTTCATCTGCTGCCTCCTTGTTTTCAAAACTGAGGTCCAACCAACCGCATGACATGGAGTGAGGTGCAACATACACCGCGGTCAGGAAAAAAGTGTGCACATCCCCACAAAATTTTTCCTATAGAGCTGTTTGTTGGATGTCCAGAAACACACGGACTCTGTATTCCACCAATGAGAGTGGTTGGGAGTGCGGCGTGTTGATGTACTGGTTGCATCGTGCTTGCCAAGTGAGGATTTCTGGGGAAATAGTGACTGCCAGTTTTTTTTTTCTATTCCGCCAGTTTCTCTGGGGCATTTTCAAACGTTTGAGGCTGTGAGCCTACCACCTGCTCCTCTCACCTTACTTGCCCAACTGCTCCCTGACATGGGCGCAGACTAATCTCCTCTGTGAGATTAACAAACTAGAATCAGACTTGAATTGAATAAGTTGCAAAAGTGATTGCAACGAGAGAGAAAAGTTTTAAAGTGTTCCCATAAAGTGCTCATATTTATTCATCTTTGAGCCAAATACATATTTTATCATAGTTGATAGTAGGAATGTGGAATTTGGAACAAACATATTTTCATCATCTGTTCTAAGAATTAAAAAGGGCCATTGGTTCTATGCTATTGTCATGCTATTATGTCTAGTAAATTGGGAGCTTCATGGAGTCTTTGTATGTAAATGTCTTTAAGTCCATCTCCTCAGATATTATAATCTACACATCATCATTAAACTAGTCTATGGCCAATTTTAATATATAGTTTTATAAACAGACTCATAAGGGTTAGGGGTATAACCTGATTATCATTAAATTAGGCAAGGGTTTGGTCAGTTTTCAAAAAGGATCCCCATTCTGTTGGGATTAACATGTTGAGTGTTAACTATGAGATAACTTGTAGTTGGCAGTCAATGTGTTAATGGCAACCTGTGGCATTTACATGTGGCAATTTGGTACATTTTGGAATAATTAAAAATCTCATTATTGATATAGTAGCAGCTATTGGATGTGTAAGGAGAGTGTCTATAACTCTCCTGTTTCCAGCGTGGTGGTGCTTGGTGCACTGGGCCAGCGCATGGAAACTAGCCATTAGTACCACAGTTACTAGAACCCAGCAGAGGGTGCTGGAGCGATATAACTTAAGGGAAAAAGTGTGATCATGATAGCAAACAACTGACCAAAGATGACGCGGTGCACAGAGGGGAAAGGGTAAACTTCCCAGGTTGGAGGGAACCTGGGCAACCCAACGGTGCACAAGTTGAAATTTAATTGAATTTAACAGAAGGTGGTTAATGTAGCGCAAGACCTCCTCAAAGAGGTCCATGCACAAGTTTGCTAGAGATAACATAAATAAAATGGGAAAAATGGTAAAATGTTTATTGGGAAGTTGACCAACAAGGAGTGTTGGTCATGGGAAACATAATTAAACTATGGCGGGGGAATATGGGGTTTGCTGAAGTGGCCCCAAGCACTGAACTACCAATAGGCAGATACTTCCATCCAAATTGGTCAAATATGCTGAAACTGAATTCATTTGAGTAATCGATTGAAGTTGAATCTGACCCAAGTGCATTGTTTTGTAAATGGAACAGGTTTCAAAGCCCCGTTCCTCAACTAACTGGATAATACCATCCACTTTAATTTTGTAAACTGTCCATTTTAACACCTTGGCTGATGTAAGGGGCTGAGCATTTAACACCTCACTAATACAACTTAAGCGTATTTAGCCTGTACCCAGCGTTGGTCTAGTGTAAGCCTGAGGTCAGGGAGGGCCTGCAGCTTCACCTTCTGGGTCTCTTGGTGACCATCCCTATCCTTGGAGGTGGTCTTCACTATGATGTCATTTGAACATGACAGGATGGTATTATAGGGAATATTAAAAAATTCTGCTAGCAGATAGGTATTTATTGAATAGAAAGCAAATAAACCTGAAAATATTTAAGACTCAATATTAAAATTAAAAGGATGTGTTAATGTAGTGGGAATAGTGTCCTACTATTGCCCCTCATGATGCAGGTTTGAATCTGATCATGGCAGAAATTAGTATTTCTGTGCTAAAAGGGTAACAATACATGTGGATTAATGTAATATGCCTTGGTCTGATCAAGTGAATTCACTGGATCAACAATACAGTATCTTTGGTAAAAACTAAAGTGTGTTTATTCACTGGATTAATGATACAGTGTCTTTGGCAAAAATTGTCTGAGTATGTGGTATGTCTGTCTGTCATCAAATATGTTAGGAACCCAATATGCAATAGAAAGTCCTGGCTTTCTTTACAGGTATGACAAAACTTACAGAGTTACTACAGTCCACAAGACACTGCAGATTTTACAGTTTTCTGGAGTTTGCCATATTGAAAGGGGAGTCAGAAAGGCTCCAACCCATTGAGTTGTTGCCCATTTTGCGTTTTTTCTCTAAATATAATACTTAGAAAGTTTCCAAGATAATAAATTTTATAAAATCAAATGGGAGATAAGGAAAGAAAAATAACCCAACACCCTATCATTAACAGGGTGTGGTGTTGTATGGTGGAAAGTGGGTTTAACTAGCCACTAAGCTCAATTGCAATAGGGCTTAGTTCCGATTTTGAATCTGTTTAACGATTTGATCCTTGATTATGCCTCAATAGTATCAGTTGGCAACCAAGCTATTCTCGAGCCATCTTCCCCAAATTCCAAAGATCTGAATCCGTGTTTTTGATTTCGACTTAGAGCGACAAGTTCAAAACCTGTTTTAGCCCTTTTTCCTCAACTTTTTCCACAAATTGGACTTATTAGCTACTAGCTGTACCTGGCCATGCATTGCTGTGGCTCAGTTTGGTTAAATGGAAAAGAAATAAAAGAGAAAGCATATATTTTAATAGAGGAGTTATCTAGAATTGCTTGGGGTTATGAATAAGCTTACATTAACAGCCTAAAGGCTGTGCCAGCACTATGCTTAAACCACTCAGACTAACAGCTTCACTAGTGCCCTCATGGCTGGTGAGCTGGTTATCCTAATTTACTTAATAAGCTATAATAATCTACTTAAAACTCTAAATTAATTTTTATTTAGTTTCAGGTGAGAAATTGGGGAAATATTTAATAATATTCACAAATTCTCACCAACTTGCCCAAATAGATTGAACCTAATAGACTTGATTAATTTCTGGTGAGCAATTGGTGAGTTATTAGATAATATTCGCCAATTCTCACCCAATCACCTAAATAAATTGAGCTTATCAGACTTGAAGGTTTCAGATGTCAGTCAGTCAGTATGTCTGTAAATGTGTTTTATTAAGTAGACAAGTTTTTTTAATACTAGATGGTCCATTAAGTAGACAAGTTTTATATAATCTATTGGGCAAAAAGCTTTAATAAATCATACAATACCTTATGGCAAGCTCATCAGTAGAGCTTGGATTGTGAAGATGATTTGGTTGGGTAAAATTCATAGTTAAAAAGGGAGGATACCCCAGTAGTAGAGTATGGACCCTCTACCACTGCCTCCCGAGTCTGATCCCGGTAATGGACTTTGGGTAGGGGATGATTTTGACTGTGTTGGTTTTGCGCACCAATGCCCCGAACCGAGATAGCGAATAGCAAAGGCGGTCCATGGAGTTCCTGGCCTATCATACACCGCGCATGGAGGTTTTCCAGATTTTATCCTCCTTTCCCATTTTCTTCACTTCCCTAATCAGTGCAGTATCGTCTCCAGGTCGGCCCACCTCAAATAAAATTTATTAAATTTATTAAAAAAAATTCATGGTTAAGATTTATATAACTAATTTATTTGACTAATTGAGTAAAAAGCTTTAATAAATTAACTACAACAATACCTTATGGTGAGCTCATCCGTTGGTCTTGAATTTGTGAAGATAATTTGATTGGGAAAGGTTCATGGTTAATTTTTCATGTAACTAATTAAGTAAAATTCATGGTTAAGTTTTATATTAAGTAGATAATAGTCTGGGTGAGCAATTTGAATTATTCAATATATTCTCCAATTCTACCCACTCTCCCAAACTATAATGAACCTATCAAACAAAAAGGTTTCAGATGTCAGTCAGTCAACGTATTTTATTAGGTAGACTAGCCAATTTACCCAGTGTTGCTTGGGTTGATAATTTATATACCCATAACACATTCCTGTTATGGTATGTAAAGCTCAAAGATCAAATTTCATCCAGCTCCTTTAATACTGAACAATTTCAATCTTTCTTTTTAGCTTTTATACTAAGATTTTAAGAAAGCAGAGTTATTAGGCGTAGATCAGGTTTATAAGCTTGCTTTGATATAGCCTAAAGGCTGTGCAGTTACTATGCTTGAGCCACTCGGACTAACAGCTTCAATGTTGCCCTTATGGCTGGTGAGCTAGTTATCCTAACTTTACTTTATAATCCACTTAAAAATCTGACTGATTTTTGTTTAGTTTTTGGTGAGCAATTTGGTGAATTATTTGATAATATTTGACAATTCTCACCCACTCACCCAAATAGATTGAACCTATCAGATTTTATTAGTTTTAGGTATGCAATTTGGTGAATTATTAGCTATAATTTGCCAATTCTCATCCACTTGCCCAAATAGATTGAACCCATCATACTTGATAGTTTCAGATTCAATAGTATTCAGCAATTCCCACCCACTCACTTAAATTAATTTAGCCTATCAGACTTGAAGGTTTCAGATGTCAGTCAGTATGTCAATCAGTGAATGTGTTTATTAAGTAGATGGTTTTGTTAAGCAGGTTGGCTTCTTAATGAACCAACTATTGGGGGCAGAAGATAAGGGCTGTGGTGGGGGCTTCTAAATTCTTCTAAAGACTTCACAAAGTTTTTTGATTTGTTTTAAATAAAACTTTGCAGAGTTTGATACCACAATAGGTTAGGGTTAGGGGGTAAGGGTGGGAGGGGCATGTGGTAAACAGGGAGGGGCAGTGTAACGAATGGGTTCACGCCATTATCCCAAAAGGGAATTGGGAAGTAAGAGCCACATAACTGACTCTACTAGAAACCATCCCATCAGAGCTAATCCCCAAACTCATCCACCAAGTTCTGCCATTGCCATGTGCCCTCAGATTCCTGTCCACACGCTGTAGGAGGATGCTGAGTAACCTGCCAACGCCACACCATGCCCACTATTGGAGCCCATGCCTTCAATACAATATTCTGTTTTAAATAAAATATTATTTTCAACTTGCAACCAAATCTCTATTGGATTTTAGGGTTATTGTAGAAGACTCAACTGGCCAATTAAGCCAGCCCATCCTCAAATATATAGTTCATTTGAAAATGTAAAATAGGCTTTCCATTATGCCAAGCTCTCCTGAATCATCCAGCACATCTCAGGTGATGATTCCATTTCCCATGGAATCATTGTCCAAAATGCTTGTAAGACTGATGTCATCTTGACTTGGATATGACTTGGCTTCAGTCTGTCAAATTTCCCTTGCTCCAATTCTCTTTTATTCAGGTTTTCTCTTATAAATTTCCCATTCAGATCTAGTATTAACTGATCTGTAGCAATGTATGGATCAGGTACCACCTGATCTGTTACAGGCAGCAGCCACCCATCTCTCATCTAGAGTATGCCCTAGTTCATAGATCTAGGTGAGAGGAAGGGCTTTGGTATTTATACCCTTTTTGGTTCTAAAGGGGCGTACACCCCTGTCCAGATTGATGTTTGGCCCCTGATGCCTTAAGATATAATTCAGTTTAATAAGCTAAATTTTTTTATCCATTTAGTTGGTGAATGGTTAACATTTATAAAAATTCAGCTGAGTATTCATAGTATCGTTTAATCCAATTTTCTTAGTTGTGGGTTTTCAGTCAGATTAGGTGATATATAAAGATTAATTTAATTCAAGCACTTTAACTAATATTATTTTTTAGTACTAGATGGTCCCAATTTAACTAATATTATTACTAGTATGATAATTATACTGAAAAAGTTCGTAGCTTTAGCTCAATTAAATTTAAAGTTTACTTAAGGTAAGTAACTTACTTAAATTTATATAACAATATAATTATATTTAGTATATTTAGTAACTTCTATTATAACAAAAATCTTAACAATGATTTTTTACTGTAATATACTACCTCAGATAAACAAAATTTGATAATTATAATCTTAAACTTAAATTTCTATATTTAATAAAGTTTTTATTTTACACTAATCAAGTTATGCATAACGTTTTAACTTAAAACAGTCAAATACTGTTTATCAAGAATATTGCTATTTTATACCCTTTACCCTAATAATTATTGACATCTTATATGATTAATACATATTAAATTTGACGCTTAATCTCTATCTCGCTGATATGCACCAAAATCATTTGCAGAACCATTCTTCAGTGACCAACAGCTTGCCAAGAATACTATTTCCTCTCCTGAATGTTGCCTCCTTTGAAAAGTTGTCACAAAGTCTGTTGTGATACTTGCTGTAGGCCTTTCCCCCTCAGTTCCCTTCTGGCTTCCCTCTGCTGGCAAAAATTGATTAACTATCTGTACCAGAAAGCCAATGATGCTGTTCTGAGCATTGATGTATCTTTTAAACTTGGCATTCATAAACCTTCTAAAGTTACTGGTAAACTTAGCCTTTAAAACTTTTTAAAAAGTAATATTACTGCTTTTTCTTATTTCTCAATACCCACCTCCAAGATGAACAACAATATTGTTAAGTACTATGAGGCAGTCTTTTTGGCCCAGATTCCAACATTCCCTCCCCCACTCCCACAAATCTCCATCACATAAGTGCTCCCACACCCTTGCTTTCTAATTTGTACTGCTTCTTGGGCAATAACGCTGAGGAGGTTGTTGTGCCTCCTGATCCCCCTTTTCCCTATGACATGGTGGAATAGGCAGTTCTCTGCTCCCTACCTGGTTGGATTTCTCATGGTTAAATGACATCATAGTAGGGACCAACCTTGTGTAAAAGGCTGGGCGCCAGGAGGTCCAGAAGGTGAAGCTCCAGGCCCTCCCTGATCTTAGGCATACACTAGACCAACGCTGGGTACAGGCTAAATATGCTCAGGTTGGTACTAGTGAGGTGCCAAATGCCCAGCCCCTTACGTCAGCCCAGGCGTTAAAATGGATAGTCTACTTAATTAATGTGGATGGTCTCATTCAGTTAGTTGAGGAACGGGGTTTTGAAACCCATTCCATTTATGAAAATGACACGTTTGGGTCAGATCCAACTTCAATTGATTACTTAAGTGAAGTCTTGGCATATTTGACCAATTTGGACAGTAGTGTTTGACTATTGGTAAATTTGGTGCTTGGGCCCACTTCATCAAACCCCATATTACCTGACATAGTTTAATTCTGTTTTCCATGACCAACACTCCTTATTGGTCAACTTCTCAATAAAATTTTCCCCGTTTTACCGTTTTAATTAAATGATATTCCAAACAATTCAGTTCGTGGACCCCTTTGAGGAGGTCTCATGCTACATTAACCATTTATTTTAACTATGATGAGCTTATCCCCTCGTGCACCATTGGTTCACTCAGATATCCTCCAACCTGGGACGTTTACCCCTTTTTCCCTTGTACACCGCGTCACTTTTGGGTGGTTATTTATTGCACTCCTCTTCTTTAGTTATTATGGCTCCAGCACCCTCTTCTGGGCTCTAGTAGCTTTGGTATTAATGGCTAGTTTCCTTGAATTGGCTCTGTGCACTGAGCACCACCACACTGGAAACAGTAGAGTTATAGACACTCTCCTTACATTAGTTGACCAACCTCTCAATTTTATGTGCACAAACTATTTCTGTGTGGAACTTTTCTAAGGTGTAAACAGTGGGCGCCAGCTGTGGGCTTCAGTTGTGGTCAGCTACACCACTGTTTCCTCTTTTCCCTGAAGGTTGGAGCAACTTGGCGTTATTATTGTTTCCTCCAACTGGAAAGTACCCACCCTCCATTCTTGTACCTGGTGGATACAGATGCTTCGAGGTCCAAAAGTCATGATTCACCAAATTTCCACCAAAATTATTGAATTTGATGTGAATAAATGAGTTTTACTCCGCCAGTGCTTTCAGACAATGCCAGCAGAATCGGTGCAGATGGGCCTGGGGGAGTTGGCCTTGGATAACGTTGGCCATTCCATTGTTATTTGAGGGATAGGGTTGTCCACATCTAAAAAATATTCTATAATGAAAACCTTATCTCTACCTTTGAACTGTTTATTAGTTCTTATGGCCTGGATGAGGACCCTAATCCGGTATATCAGATTACCCCTGTGAACCCACGTTTGACCCCTTCCATGATCTGGGGCACTCAGGAAGTGGAAAAGGAACTTCTTTTGAAATATAATAATGTATATGCACCTACAGAAGGTGTGGTGGGATATGTGGCCTCAGTAGTAAGAGTGGCCCACTATCCCTCCCCCTTCTATGATTCCAAAACATACCCTGATGACTTTCTCACGCCAGAGAAAGAATTTTCAGGTGAGTTAGTGGCGTTTTCTGCTTTGAATAAATCCCATTCTGGATACTTCTTATTGAATGCTACCCTTACATTCCCTTTGGGGAAGTTCAGCACAACTATTTTAGTTGATAACGGTGCCTCTAATAATTTTATTGACCAAGACCTTGCTGACTACCTTGAGTTAGGTTACTCACCAGGTGGTATGGTTAGAGGCGGGGCTTCTCAAGGTATCCCTACGCTGAACGTCATGGGGCTGGTGGACTACCAGTTGGGCGCCTATCTTCTGTCTGACCATTTTCAAGCTATCAGAAACCTCTTGTTCCCCATTATTTTGGGTGTAGAGTTGTGGAGAAAGTTTGACGTCAGGACTAATTTGAAAGAAAACACTCTATCCTTGTCCTTGTCCAATGGTCATAAGTTGATTTTTCCTTTGTTGGAGGATAATTCCCAGGGAAAATTGCCCCATTGGCCCAATGTTCACACTCTTAATCTTGCCCCTTTACTGAAGCCCTTTGTGGAGGTTCCCCTACCATCCTTTTTGGAGGGGTTGGATTCTTTTTTTGATGCAGCATCCGCTAACACACTTCCTGAGCACTCTGAATTTAATTGTGACTTCAAGCTCACTGTGGATCTGGTGCATATTTCTTCCCCATTTACCCATTGACTGTGTGGGAGGAAGAGGCGTTGGATGTGTGGGTGAAGGATCAGTTAGCCAAAGATGCGATTTTTCAGCGTACCTCCCCTGTTTGCTACCCACTTCTCTTTGTTGAGAAGGCTGATGGTAATCTATGCCCCTGCATAGACTATGAGAACCTCAACAACATTACTGTACCAGACCTCTATCCCATCCCTTGGGATTCACAAATTGCACGTTATGTGAAGAAGGCGAAGGTCTTCTCCAAGCTGGATTGCCTCAATGCATTCAATCAGATACGGATTAAAAAGGGACAAGAGTTGTTAACCACATTCCATACCAGAAAAAGGATCTTCCAGTTTTGGGTCATGCCCTTTGGGCTTAAAAATGCCCCTGCTATTTTTCAACGCCAAATTGATGCAGTGTTGGGGACTTGCTAGGGTATGCGCGGTTGCCTACATGGACAACATTCTGGTGTTTTCTTCAGACCATGAGTCCCATGCAGTATACCTTTGGCAAGTGGTGGAGAGGTTAAAGGCAGCCAGCCTTACACTGAAGATAAGCAAGTGTGAATTTTTCAAGTCTTAGGTCACTTTTCTGGGCAACGTCATGTTTGACTAAGGACACATAAGAAAAACTCCAGACAAGGAGAAGGTTATTTGTGAGTGGCCCACCCCCACCTCCATCAATGAATTGAGAAGCTTTTTGGGGACATGTATGTTTCTCAAGAAGTTCACACCAAATCTTTCTGAGGTGGCAGCACCCTTATATAAGGCTAGTAGTGCAAAGATGCTTCAGTGGTCCTCCGTTTTGGAGGATGCTTTCCAAGCAGTGAAGTGCACCCTGTTGCCCACGTCTGTCCTTCACCATGTCAACCCTTCCAAAGAGTTCATTGTGTCTATGGATGCCTCCAACTTCACCATAGCGGCTGCCTTGTTACAAGTAGGTGAAGATGGGATAGAGCATCCAGCGGGATTTTTTTTGAAAATGTATGTCAGAGTTGAATTATGCCGTTTATGATAAGAAGTTACTGGCAGTGGTGGAGGCGCTGACTTATTGGCATCACCACTTGCTGGCTCAGCCCAACCTTTCTGGGTATGTACAGACCACTGTGCCTTGCTGTACTACCGCGCCCCTCATGTCCTAACCCCATGGCAGACCCATTGGCATGAGTCCCTTACCCAATTTTCATTTATGTATGAGTTCACCAAGGGCAAGGATAATGGTTTGGCAAATGCTTTTAGCCGCAACCCTGCTTTAGCACCAGATCCCAAAAAGGACAAGTTTATAACACACAGTTGACAATTCTACCAAATAAGATTGTGTCCCAACTTCACTCTCCCCCGGCCAGTGGGTCAGCGCTTGCACCTCTTGAAAATGTGGAGGAGTATAGTATTTTCAGAAAGGTAGTTCTTTCTTAGCCGCTAGCATCTGAATATACTATGATACTTGCTATGAGCGCTTTGAATCAAGAGGATCTCTTCAGGGGCTATCATGTGAAGGATGAGATGGTGTGGTTTCAGGGGCGCCTATGGGTTCCTGCTGGACCACTTCATCTGGAAATCATCCAGGACCATCATGATGGTCTCACTGTTAGTCATCCTGGTAAATCAAAGATGTTGGAGTTAATACAATGCATGTACAATTGGAAGAGCTTGCCTGCTCAGGTGGGGTGGTATTGCAAAGAGTGCCTGATCTGCAATCAGATGTAACCCAATTGGCAATATTTAGTGGGGTTGTTGGTACCAGTCCATAAGGTTGAAGAGCCCTGGACTTCCCTATAGGTGGATTTCATTGTGGAGTTACCTGTCTCTGATGGTTATGATGCCATCATAGTGGTGATAAACCTTTTTATGAAAATTGCCCACTTTAATCCCTTCAGGATGACAATAATTGTAGCTGAGATGGCTAGGCTCTTCATCACTAATGTGTTTGCACTCCATGAGGTTCCCCAAGGAATAATTAGTGACCGGGGACCCCAGTTTACAACCATCTTTTGGGAAGAGTTGTGTAAGACTTTTCAGATTTACCCCTGCCATTAAACTGCCTATCACCCTCAATCAGATGTGCAGACTGAACAAGTGAACCAGAGCTTGGAGCAGTTCCTATGGTGTTACACTGCCGCAGATCATTCAGATTGAGCTTCTCACCTTCCTATAGCCCAATTTAGTTACAACACGTTGCATTCTTCATTCAGTTGTTCCCTTTTTTTGCCAGTCATGGCTTTAACCCTGCCTTTAACATGGAGCCCAGCTGTGGGTCTGTTGGGATTCTCCCTGGATTAGGTGAAAGCCTTGTATAGGGGGGAAATTGATATTTATATGAAGGGCATAATTTGCAGATGGCACAATAATTTGAAAATGGAATTTGATTTTATGTTTTCAACAGGAATACTGAATTCGGGGCTTTGCCCTAATTGTGCTGAATTTGGGGTATAACTACCTTTTCTATTTGTTATCTAATCTCTATCTACACTTTATCTATTTCCACCTATCCTAGTATTGGGACTTTCCTACAGGTCCCATGAAACTACCCTTAAAATATCTATTCTTATCCTTAGAATCCATATTCCTATCCTTACATTTTGAAGCACTATAAATAGTGCTTGATTAATCTCAATAAAGTACTTCTCATCAGAACTCTTATTTTACTTTACTTTAGTAGAGAACATCTCTTTCAAGGCTGCTAACTTCGAAGCCCTGCCTTCAGATGATTGTGCTGCCAATGATTTCTCCCTGGTGGCCCAACAAAATGGTGCTCCCTGCCAGGTCACTTCCAAGTTTCACCATGAGGATATAGCCTCAACCTTAGATGATAAGAGTTATCAATCCTCAGTAGGTACTCCAGACCATGATCTTTTGGCATACCTACACTGGAATGGCTAAGATGCAATAACTGTGAAAAATGATTTTACCAAGAAGAGCTTTATGTGTCCTAGAAGAGAAGATCCTGTACGTTTCAAAGCACCCAACCAACTTAAGCCCTTACTCAATTTATTGTATATGCCTGAAATAATTAAAACAGATGTCATTGAGCAATATAGCCAACACCATAAAGTGAAGAGATTGAAAAAGGCAATACTTTATTATATACAGGAAGCAAAATATACTAAGGAAGAATAAGACATTGACCAAAAAGAAGCTTGGGAAAATATTACACAGAGAAATGACCACTGGCCTATAAGATGGGTTTCCCATTATGAGAAGAACCTCTTTAAATTTCTCACTAAAGTGAAGCATTAAAAAAACTGACCAAATTGATGCTTATACTCCAGTCAAAGAGTGAAGATCAAACAAAATGAAATACTCAGAAATTAAAAACAACAAATAATTTAATTACTAACATTAATATTGATTTAAGTGACTAATACCCAATTCTCCACAATGATGTCATTTTTTACTCTGATTTAGTGAAAGAAATCAGAACAAATTTTTTGAATGTTTGGAGTTAAAAGTTCCAAACATAAATTTAGATGAGCATCATCTGAGCCATTGGATCAATCAAGTTGGGCCAACAAGTTGAGAACTAGCTTTAAAATTCAATGAAGGCAGCAATCTGCAGTAATTTTTGGGAAGCCCCAAAAGCAATTGGGGTGATGATGTGATTCAAACGCCAGGAAAAATATCTGGAAACTTATCTCCACACTATTAGGAATAAGCTCAATGTCTCTTTTTCTGCAACACTACCACTTTCCAACTTTGACGGTGCCCCTCCAAAAATCAGACCAGATATTACTAAAATAAAGTATCAAAATTACCTGGTTCAGCTCTCAGATGGGGATAGCACTGATCCCTACAAAAATGCAAGTCTTGAAAAAATGAAGCTCAATAACTCCTTTCTGACAATCCTACCGCTTTCCAACTTTTTTTTAGTACTAGATGGTCCCAACCCAAGGGGGGGATTCATCGATGTACCGCTTTCCAACTTTGATGACGCCTCTTCTGAGAATGGGCCACAAATTACTAAAGCAAATTTTCTGCATTATCTGGTTCAGTCCTCAGATTCAGATAGCGCTGATCCCAGCAAAAATGAGAGTCAAGAAAAGCAAAGCTCAATGACTCCTTTTTGGCAAACCTACCACTTTCTGACTTTGACAGCATTCCTCCAAAAATTGGACCAGATTTTACTAAAATAAAAATTCTAGATTACCCAGTTTGACTCTCCAATTGGGATAGCACCAATCTCAACAAAAATGAGAGTCCTAAAGAAGCAAAGCTCAAAAGCTGGCTGACATCCCTTCCATTAATGTTGCTGACCTTTGGCCCACTTCACATTTCCTCTCAAACCTTATCGCACAGTTTGCTTTCAGTTGTGAATGGAATCACTCACCCCAATCCTTAGATGGTGACTTGGCATCACTCAAAAAGGCCTCCCTGTCAAAACCTTCAGGGGGCAAACCCTACCATCACCTGGTCACCTTCTAAGCTTGTGGGGTCGCTCACCCATGCTAACCTCTTTCAATGACCTTTTCTCCAAGCCTTACCTGAAACTACTGGTAGATAAGGTGATTGCAAGATACCAGGTTCAAATGGCAAATGAGATAAACCAAAAGCTTGAAGAGGCCAAGACCCACATGGCCAAGATGGCACAGGAGATGTGCAAATGAATAGCACAGATGGAAGCAGAGTTGAAGGCCTCCAAGTTAGAAATTATGCAGTATCAAAGGCTGCTGGTCAGCCTGCAATCAGAAATCTGGGAAAAGACTGACCAGATTGAAACACTCATAATCAACAACTTACAGCTTAGGCTGGAGTTAACTGACCTCAAGGTAAATTATCTTAAAACCAAATGGCAGCTTGAGGTCTACCACTACTTTCACAACTTCAGCGCTGGCATCACTAACCTGGTCTGCATCAAGCACATGGATCAGTACTCTCCTGAGCTTGAGCCCTCCATAACTTTAACCCTCTGATCACAATTTACTCCCCTAGGATAAGGCTTTGGGAGGGCGTTGCTTGGATTCTCCCTGGATTAGGTGAAAGCCTTGTACAGGGGGAAAATCGATATAATCATATGAAGGGCATAATTTGCAGATGGCCCAATAATTTGAAAATGGAGTTCATTTTATGTTTTCAATAAGAATACCAAATTCAGGGCTTTGCCCTAATTATGCTGAATTCAAAGAATATTTACCTTTCCTATTAGTTATCTAATCTCTATCCACACTTTATCTATTTCCACCTATTCTAGTATTGGGACTTTCCTACAGGTCCCATGACACTACCCTTAAAATCTCTATTTCTATCCTTACAGTCCATATATATATCCTTACATTTTGAAGCACTATAAATATTACTTGATTATTCTCATTAAAGTACTTCTCATCAGAACTCTTATTTTACTTTACTTTAATAGAGAACATCTCATTCAACGCTGCTAACTTTGAAGCCCTGCCTTCAGATGATTGTGCCGCCAATGATTCCTTCCTGGTGGCCCAACAGGGTCTAAGGTTGAAGCGGTGGTAGACTTTGCCAAAACAATCAACAAGGTCCACCAGGGGGTTTCCACAAGCTTGGATGTGGCAATGCAAGTGTATATGGAGAATGCTGATGGAAAGTGCCGAGTGGGTCCTGCATACAAGGAAGGGGATCTCATGATGCTTGATGCTTATAACATCCCTATCAAGCAGCCATGCAAAAAGCTGGGACCAAAGAGGATTGGCCTTTACCGCGTTGTTAAAAAGGTGGCTTATGCATCATACCAGTTAGATCTTCCTTCTTTATTTCAGATTTTCTCTGTCTTTTATAAGATCAAATTGATGTTGTTTGAAGGCCCCCCACCAGAGACTCCTGAGGCCTATCTCATGGATGGGACGCCAGAGTGGAAAGTGGAAGAAATAGTCACCTTTCATCACATTAAAAGAAGACTTGAGTATCTGGTATCCTGAAAGGGTTTTGATGCTGCAGAGAACAGTTGGGTTCCAGCATGCAACTGTGTGCATGCCCAAGATCTGATTGAAGCCTTCCACAAGCGTTTTCCACAGGCTGCTGGATCTCAATCCAAACCAACCATTGCCACCATGAAGTTGGCCTTAGCCCATAAGAACTTTTCCCTTGTGCAAGCCTTTGGAGGGGGTTGAGCCACATTGGGATGAGAGGGTAATGTCATGGTTAAATGACATCATAGTGGGGACCAACCCTGTAAGTCTTGAGATCCAACCTCTTGGGTTAGATTGGGAAAAGTTCCCTTTTAGGAAGAAGAAGGGACCTAATGGCCCTGTGAAGCCCTTGGCTCAATTGGGGGACTTGGGCCATGTAGTGGATGAACGTTGGATCACTTCTTTGGCACCTAAGACCCTACCACAATTTCCCATTTGGCTGCTTCTGAGTTGATTGGGAAGATAACATAGTCTACAATGAGGTAATGCAGGCCAGAGGCCTTCCACAGCATCTTCAACCTCCTTTGAGCTCCACTCCACCATCCTTTATGTCTTTAGGGTATAAGAAAATGAGCCCCAAAATTCAAAAAAGGGCTCCCAAGTCAGGAAACCAGGTTCAGGAAACGGAATCCAAAATTTCAGGCCTGAAAAAGCCAATCTGACTTGGAAATTTATTTCTGGGAAAATTAAAAAAATCTTTTAATATTTTATTAAAATTGACCCTGGTGAGATCCAATTTGGCCATACCTTCCATCTGGGTTGATATGCTTATGTTTGGATTGGTGAGGGTCCCTCCCTGGCAGATCCAACGCTTACATTGCCAAAGCTTTGGTGACCTGTGCATAAGCAAATGACAAGGCCCTGAACCCTGATGGAGTACCCTAGAGTACGCCAGCCATTGCTGCCAAAGAACATGTATTCCAAGGCCCCTTTTCCCCTCTTCCTATATATAAGACAACTATCTCTGTAAAGAGTAGTTGTCAGTCCATTCTTTACCTTAAACCAAATAAAGCTTTTCCCCAAAAAACCCACCCCGCAAGCTCCGCCATTTATATACAATACTTTTGATAACCAAGCAAAGTATGCAGCTTTCTATGTCCTAGGGTCGATGGTCATAGAGTGGGCTCTCCAAATTGTCAATCTGGTGACTCACCAAGCGGGGATTGTGATCCAAGAACTCACCACCAGCCTTCAACGCCTATCCACTGCTCTGGGAGAATCATCGGATCTCCCAAAAGCTTCTCAATCTGGTTTCCATTTGGCACCCAGTGGACCCACTTCAGGATCACCCCATACTCCACAGACTAGTCAGAAAAACAGCCCAATTTGCATCACCGATTCTATAGCTATTGGTGCAATTTGGCAAAAGTGAGGCCATATCCACTAATTGCAATTCTCCACATGGAGGAGAAGATATGCTGTTTATACAATTGTGAGGTAAAAACCAGGCTCTGAACAATCTGGGCCATTTTGCTGAGGATCAATCTAATCCAAATTCAATAACAAAATTGATCTGCTGCACCAACGATGCACCCAACCTACATACCCAATCTGAGGACTCTCAAGGGGTGCAAGATGAGGCCCAAGGCCTCCCAAGGGTCAGATCAATTTGATTCAAATTCAATTTGTGAACCTGATTATCATTTTTGAATTTTGAAAATTTTTATAATTTCCAAAATTTTTTAAATGATGAATCAGTCCAAAATAGATGGAATGACAACCCCAAATGTCAACAACTGCAAACCCAAGAGTATTGGTCATCCTCTTTGCCTCCTCCACCCTTGGGGGATGCCCCAGCAAGACCTACGGTTGCCCCATTGCAGCCATTTGGTTTGTTATGGGGCCTTTGGTATGTTTATTAACAAGTATTTCCCTCACTAGAACAATAGGGGATCCACACTGCATTTACTCAGAACTGCTATACCCTTGGCATTCTGGGCCTTCCACTGGGTTGTTACGCACCCAAGCTGGAAGCCCAGTCTTACCCTAATCAGCATATTCCATGACAAACCCTAAGGATAAGGCTGGGCGTCAGGAGGCCCAGAAGGTGAAGCTCCAGGCCCTCCCTGACCTTAGGCATACACTAGACCAACACTGGGTATAGGCTAAATATGCCCAGGTTTGTACTAGTGAGGTGCCAAATGCCCAGC
Source organism: Massospora cicadina (assembly GCA_022478985.1). Lineage (NCBI taxonomy): Eukaryota > Fungi > Entomophthoromycota > Entomophthoromycetes > Entomophthorales > Entomophthoraceae > Massospora > Massospora cicadina. The sequence goes on from JAKSZP010006731.1 coordinate 117,300, forward strand.
CCCTTATGTTGGCCCAGGCATTAAAATGAATGGTATACTTAATTAATGTGGATGGTTTCATTTGGTTAGTTGAGGAATGGGGTTCTGAAACACATTCTATTTATAAAATGATGTGTTCAGGTCAGATCCAACTTAAAATGATTATTTGAGTGAAGTCAGTTTTGGCATATTTGACCAATTTGGACAGTAGTGTTTGCCTATTGGTGGATTGGTACTTGGGCACACTTCAGCAAACCCCATATTACCTGACATAGTTTAATTCTGTTTTCCATAACCAACACTCCTTGTTGGTCAACTTCCCAATAAAATCTTCCCCATTTTACCATTTTTATTAAATGATATTCCAAATGATCCTGTGCACATACTTCTTAGAGAAGGTCTCACAATACATTAATCATTTAATTTTTACTATAATGAACTTATCCCCTTGTGCATCATTGGTTTGCCCAGGTACCCTCCAACCTGAGATGTTTACCCCTTTTTCCCTTGTGCACTGCATCACTTTTGGGTGGTTATTTATTGCACTCCTCTGCTTTAGTTATTATGGCTCCAGCACCCTCTGCTGTACTCTAGTAGCTTTGATATTAATGGCTAGTTTCCTTGCATTGGCTCTGTGCACTGAGCACCACCATGCTGGAAACAGGAGAGTTATAGACACTCTCCTTACAGCTTTAAATTTCTTTTGACTTTGTTTCTATTTTATTTCAGTTGATATGTTGTATCAATTGCTTTAGTTTGATTTTTTATTTTTTACTGACTTTAAAAAAGAGAATATTATTAGTTCAACCCATATATTTTTTTATTCTTCTTGTATTTATTCATGCATAACTCTGAAACTATAATACTTTTTGGATGATTTTTTTAAAAAAAGAGGATGCTCCAATTTGAGTCATATTTTACCTTTGTAAGTATTGGTCCAGTATTTGACTATTAATTTAATAAGTATATTAAAATGGACTGGAAGCAATGTATTTTAATTATGGGGATGTTCATTGCTGGATAAATTTAATTTGGCCTTGGTGGAGCAATAGCCATGAAGCAACTTTTGACATGAAATATTTTCTGTTGCTGTGGTATATATATAATCTAGGCAAGTATGTGATCATAGCAAGATGAGACCAAATCATTATAGATGGTTATTATTTTTGCATAATCTGCCCAATAAAATCAACTAAATTTGATAAACTGAATTATTTTAGATGGCAAACAGTAAATTTAGCATAGATTGACCAATAAAACTACCTAAATTATTTAAAATGAACTATTGTAGATGGCAATTTGTATATTTAGCACAATTTGTCCCATAGAATCAACTAAAATTAATAAAATGAATTATTGTAGATGGCAATCAGTAAAGTTAGCATAGATTGACCAATAAAATCAATTAAATTACTAAAATTAATTACTAGTATATTTATTTATGAGATACTATATATGATATATATAATGGTTTTTAACTTTATATTGAAATATTGAGGTTTTAAAAATGATATATAGATATACCATTTTTTTAAATTGAAATTGGGAGTAAGAAACACTTTTAAAATATACTAAAATTTTTTGGAAGAAAAACTGCCTTTAAAATTTTTTGGGGGAAAACCTGGTTATAAAAATTATGGGAAAAAAGAACGTCTTATAAAAAAGGCTCTAAAAAGCATGAAATATTTAGAAATTATTAATCAACTTAATAAAAAATTTCACTGAATGATGTACTGACGTACTGACTGGCAACTGAAACCTTCGAGTCTGATAGGTTCAATCTATTTGGGTGAGTGGGTGAGAATTGGCAAATAATATCTAATAATTCACAATTTGTCATCTGAAACTCAACAAAATCAGGATTAGAGTTTAAGTAGATTAAGTAGTTAGGATAATCAGCTCACCAGCCACAAGGGCAACAGCGGAGCTGTTAGTCCGAGTGGCTCGAGAGTAGCGCTGGCAAAGCCTAAAGGCTGCAATGTGAGCTTATCATCTGATAAACTAAAACCTTAGCGAAGCATGGGTATCTGGATGTCCGGTTTATATATATTAAAAACCTGCCTAATTTGGTTCCCCTAATTAATAATATACTTTTGCAAGTTAAGTAGAAGTTGATTTAGTAGTTTGGAAGATATGTCACATACTCATTTATTCGAGGCAAGGGGACCATGGGACCCTTCTTGCCGACAAAAAAAAATAAAGGCAGGATAAAAACAGAGTAAAATATGCTAAAAACATGTTTAACCTCAAGCATACCAGACTAGATTCCCCTAGCCTAGCATAGCCGAGGGGGAAGGGAGGCGAATGTCACATACTCAATGATTTTAAGTATAAAGAGATGTTTCGGGTACAGTTTGGTGCTATTTGATTGATTCAATAGTTTTATTTTTTTTGGCTGAGTGGATGATGGCTTTTGTTCAAATCAATAGGACACAGTTTAGTTTTGAGGGGTGATTAGTTATTGGTTGTTTTGATAAATTCAGTTAGGTTTATCTGAGTGGTTGGTGGTTTTTGGTTGATTCGATTGAGCAATTAGATTGGTTGAGTGGTTTTGTTTATCTATAATTTAAAATCTAAATTAATAAATTGAATATCTGAAATTTTATAGACACGGTAGCGAAGCACGGGTAAATCAGCTAGTTGTTATAATTCAGTTTAAAATATGGTGCCAACTTCAAAAACGGTTTTATTAAGTACTGGCTGATTTACCCGTGCTTCGCTACCGTGTCTATAAAATTTCAGATATTCAATTTATTAATTTAGATTTTAAATTATAGATAAACAAAACCACTCAACCAATCTAATTGCTCAATCGAATCAACCAAAAACCACCAACCACTCAGATAAACCTAACTGAATTTATCAAAACAACCAATAATTAATCGCCCCTCGAAGCTAAACTATGTCCTATCGATTCAACTAAAAGCCTCCAACTACTCGGCCAAACAAAATAAAATTATCGAATCAATCAATTAACACCAAACTGTACCCGAAACATCTCTTTATACTTAAAATCATTGAGTATGTGACTTGTCGGCAAGAAGGATCCCCTGGTCCCTTGCCTCGAATAAAATGAGTGACATCTTCCAAACTACTAAATCAACTTCTACTTAACTTGCCAAAAGTATATTATTAATTAGGTGAACCAAATTTTAGGCAGGTTTTTAAAATATATAAACCAAACATCCAAATACCTGTGCCTCGCTACGGTATTTAATTTATCAGATGATAAGCTCACATTGCAGCCTATAGGCTTTGCCAGCGCTACTCTCGAGCCACTTGGACTAACAGCTCCGTTGTTGCCCTTGTGGCTGGTGAGCTGATTATCCTAACTACTTAATCTACTTAAACTCTAATACTGATTTTGTTGAGTTTCAGATGACAAATTGTGAATTATTATATAATATTCGCCAATTCTTATCACTCACCCAAATAAATTGAACCTATCATACTCGATAATTTCAGATTCGATCTTATTTGCCAATTCTCACCCACTCATCCAAATAGATTAAACTTATTAGACTCGATTAGCTTTAGGTGAGCAATTTGGTGAATTATTCAATGATATTTGTCAATTCTCACCTACTCACCCAAATAGATTGAACCTATCAGACTTGAAGGTTTCAGATGTCAGTCAGTCAATACGTCAGTGAATGTGTTTCAGTAGATATTCGCCAACTCTCACTCACGCACCCAAATAGGTTAAACTTATCTGACTCGATTAGCTTCAGGTGAGCAATTTGGTGAATTATTCAATGATATTTGTCAATTCTCACCCACTCGCCAAACAGATTGAACCTATCAGGCTCAATAATTTCAGATTCGATAATATTCGCCAATTCTCACCCACTCATCCAAATAGATTGACCCTATCAGACTCGAAGGTTTCAGATGTCAGTCAGTCAATAAGTCAGTACGTCAGTGAAATTTTAAGTAGATTTATCTGAGCCTATTAGTATTGGTCATCCCCTGTTTGGCTTATCTCAAACAAATTATTCAACCTCACACTCGAAATCATTGGACTAGTTGAAAGAACTGAATAGATGGCAATCAGTAAGTTTAGTATTAACTTGGTCCAATAAAATCATTTTTTTAAATTAATATAAAACTAAATAAATGAAAATAACTACCAAACTTACACCCAGAGTCATTGGACCAATTAAAAAGTTGAACTGAATAAGAGCTAATCAGTAAGTTTAGTATTAGTACTTAAAAAATAAGCTTGGTGGTATGAGTAATACAGTTTACAGTTGGTAATTAGTTGGTTTGATAAGTTCAACTGGTTTTGGGTGAGTGGGTGGTGCTTTTGATTGATTTGTTATGTTCAATTAATTTTGGCAAGTGGTTGGTGATTTTTAATTTTAATATGCTTTATCATATAGGTTCAATGGTTTTATCAAATCAATATAGTTGATCAGATAGGTTCATTGGTTTTACCAATCAGTTGGTGATTGGTCAAAAGCATATTGTCAATTGGTTTTAGCCATGTGGTTGGTGGTTTTTAATGGTTTTAGTCAATTTAATAGGTAAAGTACTTTTTAGGATTACCAATGGTCATCTATCTACCAATATAAAACCTAAAGTAGTTGGTGAATCATCTGGTAGTTATTAAACATTAAATGTAGTACCATTGCAAAGCACTGGCTATAATGCTAGCCAATAAGTTTCAAAGAAAGGTACAGAAGGAAACTTGTTCAAAAACTAAAAAAGTTTATAATAAAGGTATTTAGATATTTATATGTTTTGATTTTTTTTATTTTTACTATATCAAAATAAGCTAACTTAGATTTAGGTTTAATTATATTTTATTTTGCTTTATAAAAGTTAGTTTATTTTTGATCAAATGATCATTTGATTAAATCTGCTCTCCTTTTTATTTTTTTACTATTTTACTAATTACTATTTCATTTAATTCAGAGTTAGGTTTAGTTAAGTTTGTAATTTAGGTTTTAGAGTTAGTTTATTCTTGATCAATTAATTTTTGATCTAGTGATTAAAGTTACTTTTCCTTTTATTTTTATTCTTTTTTCTGATTATCAATTTTTTATGATTCAGAGCTAGGTTTAGGTAATGTTTTTATACTTTTTGAATTTTGTTTATTCTTGATCACTTAACTGAACTGGTGGACTAAATTGCTTTCCTTTTATTTATTTCTGACATATCTATTAATGTATTTCTCTATAATATTCTATTTTAATAATCTTTTTTATACTTTTGCCTCAGGGTTATTATAACATTTTCAAAGTTGGGGTTATTTTATTCCCATAGATTTTCCTTAATTTTTTAATAGAAAAGTGGCTTTAATCAGGTTTGCCCAAGAATTTTAATAGTTAGTTTGTTTTGATTTTAGAGTTTAATATTATCATTTACTCTTTGTTTATATTATAATATAATCTAAATCAATATTAGGCCTTCAATTAATTACTTTAGTTTTATTTGTGCTTTATAGTTTGTAGATATCTTTGTCCTTTAATATAATTTAAAAAAATGTATAATGTAAGCTTCAATTGGGGGATACTTTTTAGTATAAAATACCAAAGCCATTATAACTTAAGCTTTAAGTGAAAAAAATTCTCAATTTCTATATTCTCTAACTTATTTTTTAATAACAAAGATAATTAAATTCCATTTTATCATAAATGGAGTTAAGGTTAAAGCTAATTATTAAAAATCTTTATACTTATACCTTAGAGTTAATAACTTTTCAGAGTTGGTTTTTTTAACTCTCAGCTTTTTCTTTATTTTCTAGCCAAAAAGTGGCTCATGTCAGGTTTGACTTAGAAATATAAAAACTAATTTAACTAACTCTTAGGTTTTCTACTGTTGATTATTTTTTGGTCATATTGTGCTGTGGCTTACATTTTTGTAATAATTCAATCAATTATTTTAGTTTTGCTGATTTGTGCTTTATAGAATTCAAGGATATTTTTGTCACTTTTTATATAAAATAATATAATTGTTTTAACATAAGCTTTAATTAGAAAAACTTTCTATATAAAGTGATAAGCTGCTATAGCATAAGCTTCAAGTGAGAAGTAATTTAAGTTTAATATTTTTAAGTTATTTATTTAGTAAAACTATTTGTTTTTGGGTTTTACCACATTTTAGATTTTAGAAATTAAGCTAAATACTTCAGTTGTATTTTATACTTTTGCCTTAGGGTTATATGAGCCTTTTTTAAAAGTGGGTTATTTTATTTACTTAGCTTTTACTTATTTACCTAATTAAAAAGTGGCACACGTCAGGGTTGACACAGAAGTATAAATAACTAGTTTATTTCAATTTTCAAGTTTATATTTTTTTGATTTTTGGTCATATTATACTGTAAGCTAAATAAATGCTATATCTTTGATTGATCATTGTAGTTTTGCTTATTTGCACTTTATAGATAGTTATATTTATTTTTTTGTATAAAGAAATAAAATTGGAACAATATAATTTTCAATTGTGACTTACTTTTATAAATTAACAAAACCATCATTATAACTTGAGCTTTAAGTGAGAAATATTCTCAAAGTCTATAATTTTTATATTATTTATTTAGTTAAAGCTAATTAATTTTAAGTTTTACCATTTTTTAAATTTTATAAGAATGACTGATAAGCTAATATACTAAGTTTTTTTAGTACTAGATGGTCCCAACCCATTAGTATATTAAGTTTTAGTAGGTAAACTTTGATTAGCAGTACTATAGCAAAGTATGACTTAATAATATTATATAGAATAATTTAAGCTATATATCTGGTTTATATACAAAGAATTAAATTTTTGTAATGAAAATTACTTTAAATATTAAAGTCAGAGATCACATTTAGATATATATATGACATAGGCAGTAATAAGTGAACTATCAATAGAAAGTCAAATTCCTATTTAATGAATAAATAGTTTGATGTATTTTCAAGTATAAAATCAGATTTTTCTAACCCTAAAATGTAATTCTTTCTCTATCTGCCTTTTAAAACTCACTTTGGATTAATCTCAGTTACTTAGTCCTAAATACATATTAATATATTAGAAGTGAAGGATATAAAAGATTTAAGTACATCTTTTAGTTGTGAATAATTTTTAAACTTGATTCTCAATCAAATCTTTATATTTAAGCTTTAACTTTGATCACTTTAGGGTTAGTAGGTAGAATAGTATACTTATACACTTTAAAATAAAAGATAAAAATTTTTTGGTCATTTTATTTTTTTAAAATTAAAGCTATCTGAATAAATGGAAGTTGTAAGTTTATAATTTTGTATAATTTTTATTTTGAGTGCAAATTTTATCATAAAATTTAGACTGCATGTTTCTAATTATATAAGAATTTTCTATTTGAATCTTAAAAGTTCATCATATCATATACTCAACTTGATAACACAATCTAAGTTTATTTTAATCTTTATATAATAAAAGGCATTGTATCTTTTAATGGTCACTTGATTTACATCAGTTTTTTTAGCAAATACTAGTCAATTTGTATATTTGTCTATGCATGTTCACTAAATTTACAGTAAATAATTTTAGTAAAAACTAAAATCAACTTATATGTTTGCATGTGGTTTAGTCAATTTGATTGATTTAATGGTTTTAATAAAGTAGTTGGTAATTTTTAGTTGGTTGATTAAATACTTCGTTAAATTTGGATAAGTAATTGGTGGCTTTGTAAATTTTTGATAGGTTCAATAAATTTTGTCAAGTGGTTGGTAGTTGGTTATGATATTGACTTTTACCTATGCAATTTTGTTAAAGCTACATCTTTTGTTTATCTGTCATACTAAAGCAATATGTACAGGAAGCTTCAGTTAATATAACAGTTTAATAAGTCTTTAATATAAAAGTGATTGAGGCAGTAAAGAAATGTCACATTATATATGTATTATGTTTAATATATTGTATCACTTTCCACATTTTTAATCACCCTGATCATATTACTTTTTATTTCTTTACCTTTGATTTTTGAAAGGGGATGTGAATTTCTCCTTTTAGTTTAGTTCAAATTTTCTTTATGCTTTTTTGGTGAAGTCTTTCTAAGAATAGATGCAGTGAGGTTTAATGTTGTCACTAATGTGTTCCTTTTATACCCATGCTCTTTGCACTATTTTCTAAAAAATTAAAATAAGCTTTTCAAACCAGTTCTGTAGCCAAGTGTGACAAATAATCTAAATCATTTATCAATTTTAACTCAGAATTCAGATTCTGAGTCCTGAGTTAAAACGTCTAGAGGATTTTCAGCTGAGGTCAGCTCACTATCAGAGTTGTGCTCTCCCAAAGCCATTCTTAAGGTTTGAAAGAGCTTAAAGTATGGCTGGGGGCGGGCTCCCTAAAGGGTGACCTTAAAGGGTTAAGCCTGATCCATATCAAACCTCATTTTGGAATTTTGTAGCTTCCTGGGCCATTTAGGCCCCATGCTTACCTGAATGTCTGATAACAACAAGGTTTTATCTTAAAAACAAAACCTTGATCTTCCAAGGCATTGGCTCTCCCCAGTCTCTCTGTCTTTTTCTTGTTCTGCTCTCAACATCAAAGAAATGCCAAAAATTAACTCACTCATTTTTTTTATATATGTTAAAGATAAAATAAAGGGTTACTTCAGTGGTTTGCAACCTCGCTTACCTTTCATTCTTTTTTGATATTTGAGATTTCCCTAAATATTGAGAGTATAAGAAGGGAAGGTATTATACACTCTAACAGCTTACCTTAGTGGTTCAAATTGGCTGTTGGGCCAAATTTGGTATTGATTTACTCTTCCAAATATCAGGCATCTGGTGAACAGATTAGGTGGTTCCATTTTTTACATAATTCTGAACTTACTTTTTTTCTTTGCCCAATTCCAATCCCCACTCACCCAACCTTATTGTTGCCTTGGGTCCCAGTTGTAAGTAAATAGCACTGGAGGGAGCCAGTGACTGATAGCCAACCCTGGAACCAATGTGATGGTGGGTGTTTATTTAGATGAGGTCTCCCCCTCATTAGGGATCAGAGGGTACCAAGGGACCCTGGACCAGCAGGTTCACTCCCTATTGGACAGCCCATGTTGTGTGGGGATAACTATCTGGCTGCGCTGGACTGTGCACCCTTTTTGGGAGCAAATACCAGCCAAGAACTGATCATGCTCCCCATTTTAGGTGGGCTGATCCAGAAGCCCTGTCCTGACTCACCCTTGTCAGGTTTCTTCACCACAAGGGATCCAGAATTTATTTTAGATAAAGTTTTTTGGGGCTCAAGTAAACTTGCCCCAAGAAGCCCTTATAGCGGCAGCCTTCATCTTAAAAGCTCACCTTTTGAAGGGCTTTTTTTTAACAGGGGGTGATGTGATGAAGTGGGTTAAACTATATATTCTATTTTGACATGAAATTTAGTTTCAAATCCTGAGTCAAAACGCCTAGGGAGATTTATGACTGAGGTTACCTCAGCACCAGGGTTATTCCCTCCCTGAGCCATTTTTTAGGCTTGAAGAGCTTAAAGTATGTCCAGTAAAAGCTCTCCCAAAGGGAGACTCAAAAAGGTTGAGTCTGAGCTATACCAAACCTCATTTTAAAAATTTTGAAGCTTCCTGGGCCGTATATGCCCTATGCCTTATCTGAATGTCAGGGCACAACAAGGTTTTTTCTCAAAAACAAAATCTTGAGCTTTCAGATAATTGAACCTCCCCAGTTGCTCTTTCTAGTTTATATTTCACTCTCAGCATCACAGAAATGCCAAAATTAACTCACTCTTTTTTATTTACATTAAATAAAATAAAGGGTTACTTTGAGGGTTTGTAACATCATTTAGATGTTGCTTTTTTTAATGTTTGAGATTTTTCTAAAATCTGAGGGTTAAAGATGAGTTGATAAAATCCATCCTAACAGCTTACCTCAGTGGTCCAACTTGGCTGTTGGACTAAATTTGACATCAATTTGAACCACCAAATATCTGGCATCTGGCAAGTGAAATCTGGGTGGTTCCATTTGTTACAAACTCCTCTCAAAACACAAATGTGAACAGGGGTCTGCAATCTCTAATAATTTTGGGGCACCCAATGGAGGGAAAACATATGAGAAACAAAGTGCCTGGCCATCTCCATCACTATTGCTGTGGCGTTACAAGGAATGAAATGAGTGAACTTTGTAAACCTGTCCACTACTACCATGATAGCATCATAGCCCTCAAATGCAGATAGCACACAATAAAATTAATTGATATGGAAGTCCAGGGGCCCTCTGCTTTTTGAACAGGTACAAACAACCCCACAAGAGGCTGAAAATTTGTCTGCATCCTATTTTCAGACTAGGCTCTCCTTAAGATACCTAAAAACCTGTGCGGCTAATCCCTTTCAATTATATGTGAGGCAAATCAGTTTCAAGGTCTTTACCTACCCAGGGTGTTCAACAATAATCTCAACATGATAGTATTTAAATATCCTCAAATGGAGTGGTTTTTCAGAAACCTATAAGCGTCCATGAAATCATGTCATCTCTTTTTTTACATATTAACCCCTGGTAATATCTTCCTGATTTAATTTGCTATTGGCAAGGACCATAGACTTTTAGCTAACAAGGGCTGAAAGAGGATAACCTTTCTGAATATACCATATTCCTTTACGTCCTCTAGAGAAACAAGTAATGGCATACATGCCATGGTGGAGGGATGCCTGGATACAACGATACCTGTTGAAATCACCATGTGGATATTTTGCAACTCCACCTCCTTAAATCAGAAGCTAAAGAAGGGTTCTGACATAGGGCATCAGCCAAGCCATTCTCCTTACCCTTTGTAAACTCATAAAAGAACATAAGTTGGGACAGGGTCTTATTCTAGCATGCTTTCTATAGGTTCAGGACATGAGGGGCACAATAGTACAATAGGGCGCAGTGATCCATACAAATGCAGAAATTGTTTGTAAGAATTATATGGATGATGATGCCAGTAGGATAGAAACTTTACCACTACCAGAAGCTCTTTGTTGTAAACAGCATAATTTAACTGGTCCAGGAACATTTTCTGAGAAAAATAACTCATGGGATGTTCAACTCCATCTTCACCCTCTTAAAAGAGTGCAGAAGCTATAGCAAAGTTGGACGCATCAGTAGCCACTATAAACTCCCTTGCAGGGTTCACATGGTAAAAAATGACATGGACAGAAGGGTACACTTTACTGCTTAGAAGGCATCCTCTAAGTGGAGGACCACTGAAGAACCTTGGCACCACTTGCATTATACAAAGGCGCCGCTACCTCAGAAAGACAAGGTGTAATATAATTAAGGAAAGTACAGGTAAAAAGCTTCTTAATTCTTTAGATGAAGCTGGGTTGGCCACTCAGTATTTGCCTTCTTCTTGTCTGGAGGTATCATGTGGCCTTTGTCAAATATGGTGTTGCCCAGGAAGTAAACTGAGACTTGAAAACTCACATTTAATAATTTATAATGTCAGGTTACTGCCCTCAGATGCTCCACCAATTGCCACAGGTAAATTGCATGTGATGCTTGATCTGAGGAGAGTTTCAGAATTTCAATCATGTAGACTACATACTTGCACCCATCAGGTCTCCCTAAGCTGCATCTATATGATATTGTAATATAATAAGCACATTCATAAACCCAAATGGTATAACACAGAATTGGAAAATACTCTTTCTGATATGGAACTCTGTGAGCCATTTCTGCACTTTTCTGATATGGATCTGATAAAATGCATTCAAGCAATTAAGTTTGGAGAAGACTCTAGCCTTCTCCACATAGAGAGCAATTTGAGACTCTACTGGGATTGTATGCAAATCTGGTATAGTGACATTATTCAAGTTCCCATAGTCCATATATAAGCTTAGAGTACCATTTGCCATTTTCACAAAGAGAAGTGGGGAGCATACTGGGGGGATACGCTAAAATATGTCTCTCTTTGCTAACTGCTCTTTAACCCATGCATCCAAGGCTTCCTTCTCCCTCAAAGTCAAAGGGTAGATGGGAGAGAAAATGTGCACCAGGTTAACCATAAGTTTGTAATCACAATCAAACTCAAGTGAGTTGGTAAGTCACTGGCAGAAGCTGCATCAAACGAAGATTCCAGTCACTCCAAACAGGAAGGTAGAGATAATCCAAAGTGGGTTGCAGCAAAGTTGCAAGTTTGAACGTGTGTAACTTTGGCCATTGGGTCAAACTTCCCTGAGTGTTGCTTTCAGATAAGGGGATTACTAATTCCTGACCACCCTTCAGATATAATGACAAGGATTAATTTTCAAGTTAGTTCTGACATCAAATTTACATCACCATTTTATTTCCAAAATAATTGGGTACAGGAGCTTTTTAACTGCCAGAAAGCGGTCAGCCAAATGGTAATCGCCAACTTGATAATCTACCTACCTGAACCTTCAGTGTGGAAATACTCTGGGAGGTCCCTGCCCTAACCATACTATCTGGAAAGTAGTTTAACTCAAAGTAGTCAGTCAGGTCTTGGTCAATAAAATACTCAGAGGCGCCAGTATCCACTAAGATAATTGTTCTAAATTTCCCAAAAGGGGATGCAAGAGTAGCAGAAAGCAGAAAATAACCAGAATAAATATTTTACCACAGATAAAGCCAGCAACAATCATTAATAAAATTTTCATAAGGCATAATCATGCCTACAGGATAATTTTTGCATCAAAAAAGGTGAAATGTAGTTGGCCACCCTCAACAAAGATAAAGCTGAAAAAAATTCCCAAAAAATCTTCATCAGGCATAATCATGCTACAAGGATAAGTTTTTTTCATTAAAAAGGCAAGAGATAGTTGGCCACCCTCACCACTGAGGACACATACTCCACATTACCCTCAGAATTAAAATACTTATCAGAAAATTTTAACTATATTTTTTTCTGCCTCCTGTGTCCTGAAAATTATAGTGAGGGTCAAGCGTGGGTTCTCAGGGGTAATGTGGGACACAGAAATTGGCTCCAAGCTGGACCTGCCAGTGATGAAGATTGGCTCAATAGATTTTAAATTATACTCAATATAAAACGCTTTTTCTAGAATTAAAAACCATAATTGATCTGATAGCCAACCGGTTGTCACTATCCAATGCCATTACTGCAAGGCTACCCATTGATGGCCAGATAGTTTCTCAGAAGCAAGCGTTGAAGGGAAACCATAACAGATGAATTGTTTATTATAAATTTGAAGCTAGACTCATCCATAACCTCAAATTCCCCTGAAATGGAGGGAGAATCAGTGGGAAGTCCTGACCCAATCAAAAAAATCAATAGTCTTAGATGCTAAATTTATAGGAGCTGCTGCAGGTAACATCATTGCAGCTAGATCAACTGAAATATTTAATATAGATTTTGGTCTAGAACCTCGCTCACCTTCAAGTTTTCTCAAACCTGAAGAAATAAAGGATTAGACTCCTCCTATTTCAGAGACACACAAAAGTTTTGGAGCTCATATTTATAGGGGCTTCATTGGGTGAAAAAATAATGATGGGCAACGACCTGTCCTCTTTACAGTTGGGCAAAGAAATTGCCCCAAAGAGCTTTCATCAGATTATTGAAGCTGGAAGGGGAAGCCTGCCATACTGGGGCATTCCTCAAAGGAGTTTAAAATGTGGCATGAAAAGATGACCTTTTAACTACATCAGACACAGGTAAGCCCAAGATCCAGTTAGATTCATAAAATTAGGAGCACCAAAGGCGCCTAAATCCGCAGTGTGCAAAGACCAATTGAAAATTTGGGAAGCAGCAAAACAGTTTGCCCCAAATCCAGGGGCCGCTACAAACCCTCTTTTGCCTATGACACCACAACACAATTTCTCAAACTTGAAAAACCCCGGGTAGGAGCTCATAATAGAAGCTGATGCAGCCACTCAACTTCAGGAGGAGGCAAGCTAGGGCTGCTTAAATAATGAGAAGCGGTTAAAAGATTGAAAGCCCAAAAATTGGGCTCAAATGGTCCAAAACCATCATGTACTTGCAGAAAGGGTGGGAGTCACACCACAAAAAGCAAAAAGAGAAAGGCAAATTGGCACACTGCCAAAGTGAATAATAACGTCTTGGCCAAAAGCATCAGACCACAGTGCACAGCTAACGCTAGCCATTACCACTAAGGGAAAAACCAACATGAAATAAATTTCAATGAGCAAATAGAAGGGTTGGTCAACAAAAATAAGGAGCGTGTTGTAATGCTCACATTTCTGGAGAGGTGATGGGGAAGGCCCCACCTTACAACCTGGGAACAACTCACTTACAATAGGGAAATAGGGAACCTCAAAGAAGAAAGGTGCAAAAAGGCTCCAGGGCGATGGTTGCACAAATTCTGTTATCTGAGACCTCATGAATGTTGGTAAACAGTACCAAACAAATAAACAAATTTAAAATAAAAATGAATTGAAGTTTATTATTAACTTTTTAATCAACAAAGAAGGTTGGTTGCAAACACTAATTGAACAGAATCATGAGTATCACACCCTATCAGATAATGCACTGTGGCCAAACAGACCAATAAGTGTAAAATTACCATCCTTTGTATTATTATAGCTCAAGTATGCTCACACTCAGGTGATTGATTAAAATTGGATTTTGCCAAATTTAGCAATATAGTAAGCCAAACATGATCTGAAGCCTCGTTTTTTTCTAGTGATTATAACAGATGTCCTTATTCAACAAATTAACTGGTGCACCGCAAAGATGAAGAAGTAACATCCCTGTGCCCATCACCTGTACCCCAGAACCAAATTGGCATAATTTTCCCTTACCCAGCGTTGGTCTAGGGTGTGATTCAGGTCAGGCAGGTTGATTAGCTTGTTCCTTTTGGCCTCTCCATGCTCTAACTTATTACTACAATCTGTCCCTACTAATATGTCCTTTAACCAAGATAACTATTGAACAATTTTATTATTACTAGGAATAAGATGATAGCCTAGTCACATAAAACAATGTTCTGTTTATTCCACAAATATCCAGTTGTTCTTTATTCTCAGTTCATCTCACATAAAAATATGTGGGGGAGATTATTAGTAACCAGACTATATATCTATCTGCAAAGTATACAATTATGAACTTATTAATAGAGTTATTTTAGACTAAGGCAATAACAAATATCCCATCCCATGTCAACTTTAATAAAAGCTCCAAATACATTGAACATTTGAAGTTATTAAAGAAAGGCAGTTCAATCTACAGACCCCTCTAATAGAGTTATCATTTCAGGAAAGTCCAGATGTTCTCCTTTAATTCAGCAAGATATAAACCTCTTGCTTATCAAAGACTAAATGTAGACCAGCTGTTTTAGTGCTATAATATTATTAATGTGGTAAATGGGTTCTTCCCAGAAATCTCTAGTATACATTTAAGACCAAAATATTCCTACCTAGCGCCTAATCATTACAAATATCCTTTAATATTTATTTAGTCTAAAAGAATTAAATAGTCAATCAGGAGTCCAAAAATCTATTTATTAGTTTTTAGTTGATAACTTTGTGTTTTAGGTTGATTAAGGTTAGTACCAATGTATGAGAATGTACCATTCAATATTAAAAAAAGAACAAATTAGATATTAGATTATTTTAATGGGAAAGGTGGGGAACACTCTTAGAGAAGGTGATTCCTCATCAGCATATAGCTATACATAGTGAAAGAGGGATGTCAGAATTCTCCCTTAATTGGGGGAATCCCCAAATAGGGGTCTCAACCCACCTCCAAACAGATGCCAGATTGGGCTCCCCATTAACTTGGGGTAAGCCCAATCCAAAGTATCAGGGACTGACCCCAATAATTAAATTATCATTTAATTCAATTTAGTACCAGTGACTAATACTGAGGATGCCAACCACTCAATTGGGTCATGGTAAAATCCCTTTTTGGCACTTGCACCCAATTGATTATCTTTTTTGGGCGCACCAGCAACTTATGATGAGGATGCGCCCATTACCCTTATAAAATTCATTTGTTTTCTCATTTGTTGTCAGCAATCAATGCCAAAACTTTCTTATTCCTTCCCTTCCCAATCCCTCAAGGTCATATATATATCTCAAGGATCCATTTAATAAAATTACCATTTCTCTCATCTCTTTTCCATTTTTAGCTTTTCTTTGGGCCTTGATGGCTTTAACTCACTGAGGGGGTTTTGGGGCCCTGTTAATAGGGTTTGAGTTGGAGCTCCTCCCCCAAAAACCTGACAAGGGACTTAACTTTAGTTGTATATTATAAGGTACTATAAAATGGATGCCATGTTATGGCTAACATAAAGATAGGGGAGAGAACTAAAGTTTATAAAAGGGATGTTAAAATCAATCATAATAGATTATATACTGTATTAGTAGGGAGTTCTAAATAGTGAACGTCATCTTAAAGGTAGTTGTTTATCTAAGTAATAACTTCATAAGTTGCCTTCCATTTAAGGTTGGAAGTAAGGCCTTAAAATGGTCTATGAACTCTGAAGATCATGGCAGACCATCTCTCTACCCTTAATTATAAACCTCATATCTCCAAATGACAATCTTTCCCAACTAGTCCAAGAGAGATGCAAACATTTAAAGTTAGAACCAAAAGTTTATAAATAACTTAATTATCTGAAGGTTTATAAATTCTACTTAACAGGAAACTTGAGTTTTGTTATCAAATAAGAAGATGATAGTGGGCACTTTTTTAATTATTGGTTCCTAAAGTGCTATTTATGGTTATACCATTGTTAGTGATCCAATACTAGATAGATTTGAGTTTTGGTATATAATTCTAACATAAGGATCCATAAAGAGGAGGATGACAACTTCTAGGTTAAGATCTTACTGAAGATAAAGGGCATAGAAATGATGCCTCAAAAACATTATAGTAAGAGAGAAGAACTATGGTGGTTATTTAAAGTGAATTAAAAACTTAAAAAAGAAACAATTATTAGTCAGAGAGCATTGCAGCAAAATTATCACTAGTAGCTGATAAACTATAAAAGTGATGCAAGCATTTAGATTTTAAGCATTAGCAGAAAATAAAAAGTGTTTTAAGAATGAGAATGAAAGTTACAATAATCCTGCCATTTTTTATTCTACCTGAGGGTTGCATAAATTTATACACATGAGAATTTATTTTATTGATAAAATTTTGCTTTATAATTTGCCTCTGACGCTACTTTTAATTTCTAGGAAAGCTTTGTAAATTTAAAAATAAAAACTTAACACTTCAAAGAGTCCTTTGGTATGATATCTTGAGCTTATACAGCTTTTGGAGCTCTAGATACTAGTGTTAACTTTTTTGAGGAGCCGTGTACTCTTTCATAATTGTAGCTCACTTCAGCTCTCCTGTCAACTGCACAGGTTCCTGATAAACACGTTGCTTAATTATTTATATTGGATGAAAATGGAGTATTAATAATATGAAGACTATTATTCAAGTTAAGTGCTCTTAAAGCCACGCTGAGTCTGTAGTCTAACGCTAAACTGGTGCTTTATATTATTAAAGATATCTCTAATTGATAGGGAACTCCTTCCTCTTTTTTCTCTTCATGCATAGTCTGTGGAGATCTTGATGGAAAACAAAATTGACCAAGGATATCAGACCCTTAAAACTCTTATCCCAGGAGTAAACTATACAATTAATGTATTACAGATTAAATTATAAAAGTAATTAAACTATGTCAATTCTATCTTATCTGCTGTTTAAAAAAATGCAAGTGAATTTATAAAGGACTTTGAGCGCCCAACTCATCTGTTGGTGCTCCAATTGAAAACGTCAGCCATCACTGATGAATTAAAATTTTCAGGGTTGCACTCAATGATGATCTTTCTCAATGGTTTAGTCAGATTCTCTTGCTGACCTGAAATGTGACCATCCTGGGTTAAATAGAAAAACGTGTTCCAAGCCTTCCATCAACCCAGCAATTCACCCTTATTAGGTTAGTAACCTGCTTAGGTAATGGGACGCTTACCTACAAACAGCATGTCACTACCTAAAAGTTATATTTTCAGTTATTATTAAGGCGTCGCCAATTGCATAGCAACTCTTAAACTCTCCTAGTCAATTGGCAACAAAACCCGACTGACTCCTACAAGCCAATTTAGTTACAATACTAAAATTGACAACTGACTTGATTGTTTATTGTCAGGGATCATTCCAACAAAACACTAGCAATACAGAGGATCAAAACCTAACAGATTACACAATTTTGTTTGGGATATTTTTTAAACAATAGTCATGGCAAGTGATGATAACTCACCCAACTAGCAGGATTTATCCCCTAGCAGACAGGCAGATACTATGATATTCTAATTTAATCTGAGTAATGTGGGCATATCATAATCCCAACAACCAATATAAGCTTTTGTATCCTATCTTAAAATGATTTGGCATCAGCATTACTTACCAGTAAACTTTAAAACACTAACCTTTTAGTAAAAAAATCATATTTAATTTTATCAATGGCAACCAAACAGGAGGGTTAAGCCAAGACCATTAATTATGTGCACTTAAATTGCTGTGGCTGATAAAATAACAGATAGCCCAAATAGTATATAGATAGTGAAGTCTTACAGCCAACAGGCTATGATAAGATCAAATTTATTAGAAGTGGGTCACAAGAAAGTTTTAAATATATTTAATAGTCACATAAAAACTTTACATTTTTTAGGTCATGTCATAAATTTCAGGTATGTTTTTTAATTTAAAGTCTACTTTCTGGAAATATAGTGTAGTCAACTTTTTAAAAGAACTATCAGGTAATAATTATAGAAGTCAAGAAAACTGTAAGTATAGTAGGTAAAAATGTTGAGAAGGCGTGACTTTTCTATATATAATTATGACAAAACAAGCTGTCTTTCATTAGAAAATTAAACCACTAATAACAGCAAAATTATGTTTATAGCACTAGTGGTGCCCAACCCAAAAGGGGGAGCTTTCACACATCTTTATTTATTTATTCAAGGTGGGTTGACCTTGGGACAAATATACCACACCGAGAATGTTTTCTAGCCAGTACAGGTTTTGAACTCAAAACATGCACTAGGGTGAAATCAGTTTTATCTGCTAGGCTAACCACCTCACGCATCTTTATTTGCAAATGGGCAAAACAAAGGTATTATCATTCTTTAGCACTAGTGGTGCCCAACCCAAAGGGGAAGCCACCATGCACCAACAAATGTATCATAATAAATTATAAAACTCTCAACATGGCACCTTGGCTAACAGCCTAGTAAGTCATATCAAAAGTCAAAGAAGCTTTAGGTAAATTTATTATCCAGTGCCTGATTTAATTAGTAGACCATTTCAGACAAAATAGGGGTCAGCGTATCAGCAGCATGGGGCATGAGAAGGTATTGGTGTTTTCTTCATTAATAAGTCCAGCGGTATCCATTACATTAAGGTATTGAGCAAGTTAATGCTCAGCAAAAGTGATTAAAGCAGGTACACAGTGAATGACTTGATGTGATAACAGGATTGGGGATAGTTAGGATCAAACATTAAAGTTTTTACCAAGTCAATGCATGTGCAGCTCACACCATATGAAAATTCTTCAATTTTATATTTTACATCTTTGTCAAACTTATGAGGGAGATTGGGGATAGGAATACCCTCAACAAGGTTTTATCACCCCGTGTAGATGTTGATAGGGGAGAGGGTTGGCAAGGGCAAAAGCTGCTTTACCTGCTATTTTATTAGTATTTTTATAATTTGGATAGCCATCTTTAGCATGAAAATGATGGGGGTGCAAATTGGGTGGCTCAACAAAAAATTTTTTTAAAGCAAAATTTAGCTTCATGTTAAATGGGTGGTCATTATCATTGAGCCATTTGAGACACTCAAATGGATTTAACTTAGATAGTGTACAGCCAATTTTTATTTAAATTTTAAATTTTGAATTTTATTTGAGGTAGGCTGACTTGGGGATGATACCACACTGATAAAGGATGAAAGGGATTCAAATTGTTGGGAAAGGAGGATAAAACCTGAAAAACCTCCATGCATGGTATATGATAGGCCAGAAACTCCATGGACTGCCTTGCTATTCACTATCTCAGTTAAGGACTATGGTGCACAACTCCAACACAATCATAATTGTCCCCTATCCAAAGTTTATCTACTGGGATCAAACTTGGGGAGGCAGTGGTAGAGGCTCCATATTCTAACACTGGGGTACCCTCCCTATAGCAAAATTATATTGTATCTTAAAAGTATAGATAATTAAATTGATAAAAAAGTCTATGATCATTAAAACCCTGTTTGCCCAATAGTTCTGCTGTTTATAAGAGAGTAAGGATTTAGTTATTCAATAGAAAAAAGTTAATGGATCAGAAGAGGGCTAATCCACTAGAATTTATTTAAAGAAGAGCTCTATATCTTTTCCAATAAAGATAATGATGCCAAACTATAGAGCTTTTTAACTAGAGTTTTTAAGTATTATTGTTTGAAAAATGTAACACACCCTATTTCTTGGTAGCTTTTTTGCACTCATCTGATAGGGAATACAGGACTACAACTCAAAACTCTTACCTTTAAATAATATTATTAAAAGGAGAAGAGTGTTATAAAAAGATTTTAATGAGCTTATCTATCCAATTTTAAAAGTTTGATTCAAAAAATTTCACTCTTGGTAGCATAGTCAAGGATTCATCTTCAAGCAGAAATAAATAAAGTTAAGGTGCTAATATATATGCCAAAAAATCACC
Organism: Massospora cicadina; assembly: GCA_022478985.1. Taxonomy (NCBI): domain Eukaryota; kingdom Fungi; phylum Entomophthoromycota; class Entomophthoromycetes; order Entomophthorales; family Entomophthoraceae; genus Massospora; species Massospora cicadina. Next base: position 137,870 of record JAKSZP010006731.1, read on the forward strand.
AATGGTCACTTTTTTCATATTTAGCATTATCTAGAATGCTGAAGCATCACTGAAGTTACAACATGCAAAGTTTGATATCAGCTTAGGCTAAATATTTTATCTTTATATAATAAACTTTCCCTAACCTTTATTACTAGTTGATAAGCAAATGCATCTTGATAACATATAACCTAGACCTAAGTTGATGTATAAGGCCTTTCAATATATAAACTTTTAGAAAATAGACCTTCTAGATGTTTTACTTTAGCATTCATTAGTTAAGATATTAGTCCTGCTTTCTAACTTGCAGGCACAATCTTGGTCCCTGTCTATGGCATCTTAGTCTCAGGTTTGGGCCTTTACAAGATTCTGTATAATAATTACATACCAAATAGAAAAAATCTATAATAATAAAAGCAAGTGTATGTGCATGTGCATGATGCCCACCAAAACTATGGCATGATAAGCTTAAAAATCTTGAATATAGGTGGACAGGAGGGGGTCCAGGTGCACCTTAAAGCCAGGTTTTTTATTTTTATAGTAAGATAAAAAGTTTTATATTTAAGAAGTAAAAAGTTTAAAATATTTTTAGCTTTAATTGGTAAGCAGGTGTGGCTGAGCAGTTTGATATTTGGTTGATTTGATAGTTTGAAAGGTTTTGAAAAGCAGTTGATAGTCACTTAGCTAATTTTTTTAATTTGAGGTGGGCTGACCTTGGGACAAGTATACCACACTGATAGAGAGGATAGAGAGTAGGGAGCAACAATATAGGAGTGGAGGATAAAACCCAAGTACTGGGGGCAAAACCTTCCTGTGCATGTTCTGATAGGCCAGGATTATATAAATCAAACTTCACTGATTTGCTTGGTTGGACCAAGGCATGGTGCATGAATCTAAATGTATTGATATCTTCTTGACACAGAAATGCAATTAATGCAATTTCTACCACAATGGGATTTGAACCCACGATGTGAGGGGTGATAGTGGGACACCCTCCTGACTATGCCACACCCCCTCACTTAGCTAATTATAAAGGCAATTATCATAGTAAGTAGTAAGCGATTGGCTGATTCAATAGTTTAAATGGGGGTTTCAGGCGGTGGGTGGTTTTAGGTTGATTCAATAGGTTTAATTGGTTTTGGGTGAATGGTTAGTAGTTTTTGGCTGAGATAATAGGTTTGATTACTCAAACTTATTGATGGTTATCTATTAATTGATATAAACTAATATATATTATCTGTTGATGGTTGTCTTACCTCAAATAAACAATATTATCTGTAAATTATACCCACAAAAATGTTGGGTAAAATGGGTATCAACATTAAAAGCTAAAGATAATATTATAAACAAAACTGCCATTCAACAGCTTAGTGTATCTAACCTCTTAGCCACATACTGTAAAAGTATGGCTTAAGAATTCAAAGTTATTAACATAAGCAATGCTAGATAGATTAATCTAACCTTTAGATCTATTAATATATTAACTAGCAGGTGTATTAAAAACATGGGCAAAGCTGTAGTTACCTACTAGTTATATATAAACTTACCATATATTGGTTAGGTTGGTCCATCAATATGCCTACCCTTCTAGAGCTCATGCACTATGCTCCACATGAGTTTGTTAGCTTAGGAGTGGATTGTATCCCTTTCAATATATAAATCTTTTGGTCTGACAGGTTAAATCATCATAAACCATCCATAGTGCCTATAGATATCTTGGTGGCTTAAACCTGCATATTCTTTACATCAGACTATTTTTTAGTTACAAAAGGCTGATAAAGGACATTTGATGACCAAGCTTTAACTGCTAAAGCCCAACTAGATACATCATCTCTGATACTCTATGCTGATGGTAGCAACCTCATCGATACTAGAAATGGGATCTTAGGGCTTAAGCTGATTCTAAGGTCACTATATTATGAAATTGTTAGGATAATCAAATTTTCACTCTCTTTTTATCAATATGCTCATGCAATCAGCTATAAAGATTTTTTAAACGTATAATTAAACATAGTTGCTTCAGAGATCCATTTTAATTAAGGTCTTCAAGAATCTATTGGTACCACAATAAAATTTTCTGATAAGCTAGCTGGGTTAAGGTATCAATACTATTACAAAGATTTCTTTTGATGCTAAGCAACTGATTTTGATATAGTTTATCTTTAACTAGGAGCATAACAAATGCTTCAAACCAACTATGGTGCTGTTCTGAAGCATAAGGTCATGAGGTATCAATTATACCATAGTTTTGGACAGTTGATCTAGACTTCAATATATTTTATAAAGATATCCAAGAAGAGATGGGAAGGTATAAATAATTTTAATTAGAGGGCTAAAAGGCCGGCCAGCTTTACATACCCCAAACCAGTCTGCGTCTGATTATGGAGTTATATTTAAAAAGTTGGATATCTGATAAACTATTGCTTAAAAGGTATAAGGCTTACAATTTATCAGATGCTCAATTGGTGTTAAACCCCATATAAACCTATAGAGATTTACATGTAGTATGGCTGGTACTCATTTACTGAAGGGGTCAAAGTTTATCCACTTGGGGCCAGGAAAGTAATGCATCTTATTTCAAGTAAGTTGAAGGAACATATCTAATTGTAGAAGATCTAAAATCTACCGTCAAATTTACCTTTATCAGATTTAAAAGGGTGTTATATATATCATCTTTAATAAAAAGCATCTCTGGAAAGGGGCCTTTATAAAAATTAGGGGAGGTGTCCCATTTAATATTTAGGATAACTGCCAATATCAGAGGGATATAAGCACCAAATGATAGGATCTCTGGAGTTTACCATGTGGCTACTATCCAGGCAGTACCCAAGCAACCAAATTTGACAGATGTCCCAGATCATAGGGTTGACATGACAATTGACCCAGGTATCACCCATCTGAGGGTATCTAGTTAGCTTGCTGAGAATAAATCTTTTCACTCAATCCCCAAAAGTTTTCTTTGGGCATAAAGATACCTTGGGGCGTTATCGAGTAGCTAAATTACTAATAGGTATCTGTATCATAACAGGTAGATTTGATTACTTATCTGTGGGTTTATGATATAACCCCCCAGATAAGGTTGGGAGGGATTCTCTTGGAATAGTCATCCTCTCAATATACCTCTCAGCAGGGTGAATAACTAGCTATCCAACAAAGGGGTGAACCTTACAAGGTATGGCATCTATAGGTTTACACCGGTAAACATGTTATACCCTTGGATCCATCCGTTTTCAGGGTAGTGACTAACTGTTAGTTGCAAACCTATATCCACCCAAAACTTCGGCATATTCAACCTTCTGTTTAAAACTTAGATCTTCAAAGGTTCATGGTTCGTTATGGCTCAGATCCACCTGGCCACCACTCCATAACATACCTTGGCTTGCTTTAAGGCAAAGCCCCCACTGTATAGTTTAAAGTTTAAACGGTACCTCCGAGGCTCCATTTTAAACGGCAACTAGCTCTCAGCGTAACTCAGGGCCTAAGACTATTGAATGGCGTATCAGAGCAAAGGTGGCTAAAGCTGAAGTTCTAGGCAACTTATTACTCTACCAAATCCCACTACCCTACAGCTGGAAGGGCAGGATATGGGATCAACAATAGCTCTACCTTCTACTGGATAATTCAAACCGCCTATGATGGGATTTAGGGTATTAAACTTTAGTAAACAATCGATAAGTTGGCCCCTATTCAAACTTGGTGGCCACACCCCAGTACCGTTTCAACTGCTACTAAGGTATAAAGCTAGGGTACGCTTGAAGATGCCCACAGGAAATACTGTCACCGTTAATTTCTATCTTTAAACCGCCCTTAGTATAACTTCGTATTAGAAGCCAAAGCGAAAAGCATAATGCACAGCCACGTGATACATGAACTTATAACTCGGCGCCACAAATATATGGGTTTGGGGATAAATTAGCGGGATGGATGTTAGGGCACGCCCAGACAAGTTTGTTTAATCGCGCAGGAAAGTTCTGTAGACGGGGTTATCGGTTTCTTCGACCCAGGGGTAATTGAGATCGCGCAGGAAGGTTGCGAGGGCCAAACTCTCCTCCGGGGGCACCTGGATCCCCACCAGAACTTTACCGGTGTCTAGCCGCTTAGCTACACCCACGCATCCGCTTACCTCCGCCATAGTTCCGGTACTGGAATAGGGTCACGTTCCAGCCAACGTTCAAGCTGGCTAGAAAGACGCCCAGGGCGTTGGGGCGCTCCGGGAACACTAGTTTATTAGTTTAACGGCAACGATTACTGAAACGGAATAGGCGTTCGTTTTGAACCTGTTATGGATCAGGTTGTCTACAAGGTAAAGCGCTTACCGAGCAACGACCCCCGATGAGGAAACGGGCGTGAGACTTGGCCAGCTCGTTGTCGGACAGATCCATTAGCCCTTTAAACCCGTGGGTTGCTTCGAGACGTGAGAACAGCTCGGCCAGCTCGCAATCTCGATTTTCGGGATTGAGGAGGGAGAAGGCCATCAGGATGTGGCCGTCCTGGCGATCCGAATATCTATAGGAGAACGCGGTGACGTTCCTTGGTAGGATCTGGCTGTACAGCTTGACGAAACTGAAACTTAGCTGCCAATTTAGGCTTACCTCCCAGGGGTTTCCGGGACGGTGATGGAAATGAGCGCCTCTTTTTTCAGCCCGAGGTCGGCGCGATCAGCAACGTACCTCAAGCGGTCAAAGTTCATGTTGGCCCCGGAAATCACCGCGATAAACGCCGGTTTGGTCGCTTGAGGGCTGGGGTTTAAAGGGGGACGCCGCCTTGGATAAAGCGCGAGGAAAGAAGCACGTTCACGTCCGGGAAGAATACGAATGGGCCATTCGAGCTTCCAGGGAATTCGGCCTGGACCTGGCCCTTTTCAAGAGCAAACTGTTCCACCTGGGCCTTGCGCGTCAACGAGAGCCACCGCTTCAACCCCGCCACCGACAAGGCACCAGCTGGCTCAACAACCGAGCGTGTGTCTAGCCAAATTAGAGACAAATAACCAAAATATCCACCTTCGAAGATATCCTTGATTGCGGCACAGATATCGTCGTTAGAAACCAAAATAACCCCATCCAACAAGCGCGACGCGATCCGAAGGGTCTCGGCCCCAACCACGCATACGGCCGCCCCATCAGCAAAAGCCCCACCTGGGGAAGCCTGGATTGGGCCCCCTCCCTTAAGGAATGCGTGAGGGCGTAGGAGTCCAACGTTTCCACCGCAAAGATTTTGATGGATGGCCGCAGCCGCTTGACATAACTCGCTATCCCCGCCACCAAGCCCCCGCCCCCGGCACAGCAAAAGATGGCCTCGACATCGTCGAGATCCCCCGCCTGGCGAAGGATCTCTACGCCCACGGTCCCCTGGCCCGCAATCACATACGGATCATCGAATGGCGGGATATCGGTCATTCCTTTCTCTAGCACCAGGCGCCGCCCCTCCACCTTGGCCTCGTCAAAGTCGTTGCCCTTGAGTATGACGGTTGCGCCAAGCCGTTCGACGTTCTTCCACTTTATCTCGGGCGTGTTTAACGGCATCACGATGGTCGCTCGAACCCCAAGCTTACTGGCTGCCATAGCTTTAATGGGTCAGTACGGCGATCCGAGGCTAGGTAAACTCACCAACGCCTTGCGCATGGTTCCCTAGTAATAAAAATTAGTTTAGGATAGGGCCATAATCACTTTAATCGGCAATTTAAACCCATAGCAGAAAACCCCCCATAAAATAAAATGCGGGCCCTACCGGCAGATACGGCCACGACCCCCGCTCCTTCTGGTGGTTGGACAGGGAACGGAGTTTGTTATAGGCGCCCCTGATCTTGAATGAGAACACGGGTTGGAGATCCTCACGCTTGTAAAGGATTTTGATGCCGGGTGCAGCCTTGAGGCCGGGGGCAATACGGTTATACCGTTGGCTTAGGTTTATGCCAAATTGTAGGGGCGTCTCAACTGCGACGTCATACACCGGAGCGGTGAGGATCTCGCGGAGATAATCGAAATCCTGAGGATCAGGGTCGGTCAAGTCGGGTAAGGTTTGAGATGGGGTGGGAATCGAGCTCATACTAAAACCCCAACCTAAAGTTACCAATGGCAGTCAACTGAAGGAATAAGCAAACTAAACCCCAACCTAAAGCTACCAATGGCAGTCAACTGAAGGAATAAGCAAACTAAACCCCAACCTAAAGCTACCAATGGCAGTCAACTGAGAATAAGCAAACTAAAGCTATAGTCAGTCAAAACTTTTGCTATTTATCTCCTGGTATAGTAAACTGGCGATTAATTGGTTCCATCAAGGTAAACCAATCGGGATGACTGCTTCTACCATCCAGTCAGGATGAATCATCCTTTTGAAGCCTCGATTAATGGGATGGTTTGAAGCAATTTGGCTTATTTTATTCTTTTTTATCTATGAAACAAACTTGGATCCAAACTGGTCCCAGATAGTGGTGCAAAGATCATTTCGAGACGTCTGGACAAATTCACAGAATATTATTCTCACCAGATTCCAAAGTTACGCCACTACCTAATCGAGCTATCTCTAGTAGATTCGACTCAAGTTGCTTTTTCAATAGGTTAAACTTGTCTGAAAACAAAGTGGTTCAATGATGATTGGATAGCGTAGAGATTAGATCGGTTAGATAACATTTTTGGAAATCACCATAAATATCAAAACTTAAGAACAAATAAGTAATAGTAGAAATATTTATAAGATCGTATATCTAGATTTAAAAACATGGCAGGATCACAGTGTAAGAACCATCCATATATTTTTATTCCATGCGTTAATTTAACATACCTAACTTTATCAAAAAAACTATTCGTATACGTATTTTTATTTAACAATGTCAATAAAAGTTAAGATGGCGGTGAGACCTTATAAACCGTGCCACAAAACTTTTCCCCTTTATCCTCTATACACATCCCCTCTACCAAGTTCAAAATTGCTTGATCCTCAAGATGTTTGAATGAGGCGGGTAAACCCCTCTGATCCCTCCCCTTTTGAATTTTAAATTATTATGAGCCTTAGATAATTCACGTCTATTTGCTTCCTATCCCTTCAAAATCAATCTGCCAGCGGATTTTTTATTTTACATTCCCTGCAGATACCATACGGTAGCCGGTACCCCATCGATAATGAGATATTCAATTATTGTAAACTGTGCCAAACTGCCACCTGTAAAATGTCCCATGTTGGCATTAACATGTTGACTGGCAACTACGAGATAACTTATAGTTGGCCAACGTGTTAATCCCAACAAATTAGTGATCCTTTTTGAGAACTGACTAGAAACTTTACCTGATCTAATGATAATCAGGTTATCACCCCAACCTTTATGAAGCCTCGTTCACAACTATATATTAAAAGTTGATCATAGACTAATTGACAGATGGTTTGAAGCTTAAAATATCTGGGGAGATGGCAATAGTGCAAATGACTTACAGAGACTCCAATAAGTAACCAATTTACTACCCAGCATAGCATGACAATAGCATAGCACCAATGGCCCTTTCAATACTTGGGACAAATGGTGAAATTTGTTTATTCTAAATTCCAAATTCCTATTATGTAACTACAATGAAACATGCATCTAGCTCAAAGATGGCTTAAATATGGGCACTTCATGGGACCACTCTGAAGATATATAGAAACAATGGTATCAATCTTTACCTCATTACAATCATAAGTTAGACTAACAGCCTATAAAATATTTCATCAATGCATTTGATGAACCTTACCTCAATGCCATGCCTGCAGTGCAATTTTCATGTACTGGAAATGCTTCCAATATATGATTACAATAGACTCAACTGGGAAGCTGGTGCCATCAAGACACCTCAAACTTCAAACTCAACCTTGGCCCATTAAGGTATCACCAATATTGAAGTTATATACAAGGTTCAGACCATTGCACCCCATCCAAATTTTCAGCTCAGATAACTGCGCTGACAGTTTAAGTAATGTAACTCTCTAGGTTGGTTTAAGGATGAATTACAAAATGATTGTAAGCCCTGGGAAACGTCCCCTGTGTATGAATCAGGCAATCTTCTCATTTCAAAATAAAAAGGGTCTGAAGAGGGTGGCTGTACCCCCTCATTACCCAGGGTGACATCATCCACATGGTAGACAAGCGCTAGGTAACAGCTCTCCCTCTTCAGATTTCTCCCCTGGTACCCACTCTCACCTTGGCCAAACTTGTCTGCCAAATTAAAGAATATATGTGCCAAAATCACCAAATTGAAGTTGATTGGTATAAAACCAAAGGCAATCAAGCCTGATGATTGAAACCCACATAGTCAAAAAGGGACCAAGATCAAATCATCAGCCAGAATTACCAACAGTTTTGATTCAGCAAGCATTACAATCATCAAAGCTAACCCCCTCTCAAAATCATTGGGGATGATCCCCAACATGCAAATAATATCATCAGAAACTATTGATGACAATTCAAAACCTCTATCTAGAAAATCAGGAGTTGCCACTGATATAGCTCTCTCAAATGAATGAATGGCCTAGTGTCCAGGCATGGGCAGGTTGGGTATCCTGAACCCATTTCCAACCAATTGGGACTGCCTTATGTGGGGTAGCCCTGGGGAATTCCTGTTGCTTGTCAGGCCAGATGCTGTCACACCAACTGTAAAAATTTACTTAAGAAGTTAATTATTGGTTGTTAACCCTAGTAATCTTTTTACTGCACAGGTTCAGTTTCCTTGTGCACCTTGCAATATAAGAATATATAATTTGATAATAGTATGGAGACTATTATCCGTAGTTGAGTTAGAACTATTTTCAGGCCCAACGCTTTGGCCAGTATTTCCAATTAAATACTCAATAGTTGTGCTTGTAGGGATTTGTTCCCTATATTACTGTCCACTCAATCTTCATCAAGATCCTCTGATGACAGTTTCCTTTGGCTCAACAAACAGTCAGCAGTGATCCCCTAGTCATGATTCCCTTTATCTCTAGATCTCTGCTTGAATATCTACTCTTCTTCTAAGAGTCTACCAATTATTGCCTTCTGCAATAATATCCTTGATATGGAACTTCACACTGGATACTGATAGTCTAACTATAACCAAATTTTACAATAAAACTAATAATGTTTTAATATATTAATTTGTATCTGTTTTTACCTATATCCTTTATTATAGTGAATCCTAGGAAATTTATAGGGGATTCAGCCGTCTAACCCTCAGTTGACACCTCTTTGATGAAATGGCAGCTGTTGCCATTGAATCACTCTTCCTCATCTCAGCAGCAATAGTCTTCCCCATTCTGGCCAGGATTCCGTTGTTGGACATCCTTGAGGCCTCAAACAGAAAGAGTCAGAAACGTGTCCCTAACGTTTTTCTCTTGATCCAAGCAAACCAACCATAATTGGCTAGTAACCTGCTTAGGTAATGGGACTTTTTACCCATTATGGCAGGTCACTTCACCAACCAATCAATTTGCTAGTTGCAGGTGGCATCACTCACCTTGCAACTCACCATATATTTCCAATTAGTTGGTGATGAAACCCAATCAATCCCAATTGGTACACCTGATAGTTAATCACTATCAGATGCCCCTATTTCATCAGCCGCTCTGCCCAATGAGATACTAGGTATTCATCCAGATCAATCCCCAACGGATATGACCAGGCAAATATTTCAAAATCCCCTGAATGTAGTTCCTCTAAAATTTGGGTCAACCAATTTCCAATTCACTTCACTTTAGGGAATTTTTCCCTAGCAACACCAGGTAATCTAGCAGGCTAAAAATATGGGCAAAAATCTCAACACATCCCCCCTCTTGCATAGATTTCCAGCAAGGAAAGGACTGAGGCATGGGAACACTGCTTTGGACACTTGGTCAAATACTTCTTTGGTTTAAGTGGAGTACACTTGTCAATACTCAACGCTGCTTGGAATAACTTCAGCATACAGCATTCCTCCTCTTCCTCCTCACTACCACCTACTCAGAGTGCAGTCCCCATGATCTCTTGTCATGCTGAGCTGATTGATTTACTCATGACAATATTATTCCTGGGATCCAGATTTCCCCCATCAGAGTATATGACCCTCTGTCATATTTAGGATTCTTGGTCTGGTGTCCTTGAATTTCTGATTTTCTCCTTGTCCTAGACAGGAGACTCTTGCTGTCAATATTCATTTCACAGCTTGATTAAGAATACTTATTACTATTCACCCTCATTAGTTTGCTCATAACCTCTTGGCTGTAAGTCATTCTTAATTCTTCCCTTGGAAAGCTTATTTCATTAATTTTTGAAATTAATTTCCTGAAATTGGAGCCTAATGGATTATAGATTGCATTATGTCAACTTCTATATAAGTCTGACATCCCCCCTCTAGTCCTGCTCATATGTCAAACTCAGAATCCCACTATCAGCAACTTCTTAACAGTCTATCAGATTTGGACCTCCGCCTCTTCCAGCAGATGAGTTGGGATGATCAATGGAACCTCTTCTATGGTCCTTCCAGGGCTCATATGCCTAATCTGGCGCAAGGGGCTAGTCCTTCCATCAAATTACTGGAAATGGTAACCAATTCCTCCAAAACCAGGCATGCCATCATTTTAAACAACTCTTGGCCAACTCTTCCCTTACAGTCAATCCCCAAGTTGGACTTTGAAACCCTTCTGAAATCAGCTCCTTTTGCTGATGCTCCAAACATCATTGTTGATGCTCCAGAGGTTATGTCAGTTGCTTTGGATTGTTCATTTTTAGCCGGTTCAAATTTGCTCCCTGAGTTCCTCTTCTGACTTGGGAAATTCTACCAACCCACTGTGCTGGTTTCTGAGCTTTCAATTGGGAACAGCATTCATTCTAGGCTCCCCTATGCTGAACTCTGAGCACAAGTCACTGAGGCATTGTCATTAGTGCTGAACCCCTCTGATCTGGAAAACCTTCTGGATTGGGATACTGCCACTTATGCTCTCCACTTTGCCAGCCAAGTTCTTCAAAGTTAGTCAACAAAGCTTCCAGCCTCACCTGGCTTCCATCGGTTATTCAGCTTCAGCTTCTGTGAATCCTGTAGTTATTGTTTACAAGATGCAATCTGCTCTTTACACAACTACCTCTTCTCTGGAGCTTCTCATTGCTATCTTCCATTGATGGCATTAATTGGGGGCATGATTTGACAACCCTCCTCGAGTATTCCTTCTTTGCTGCCAGCTCACATGTCTGGTGTTCTTGATGAGGCCCGTTGGCAGGCACTCAAGACAAATCTTCCAGCATCAGTGCCTTATTGGGATTACTCAGGGTTATTCACCGATTGCCTCTTCCTATATTGCTGTTTTCCTCCCCACTCTAGGGTTTCACGATTGGCTTCTTCTGACATATCAATTTCTCTTCCCCTAGTCACATTCTCTCAGGGCTTGGCATCCACTCAATGAACGTGGTTTTGTGTAGGTCTCGCCCTTGCAAGTGTCCAATTGCATACTGATTTTGACAGGCTATTTCTTCCTACCACGATCCATCCTCCCTCCCCCAAGAGGTGACATAGGCAGAATCATCCCTGTACTGAGGATGACCAATAAAAATAAAATTTATAAAAATATATTGGATTTTTTTCTATGCATTTAAAAATCTTTTTTTCAATATCTTTTATCAATTTTTTTATTTTTATTCTCCTTTTTTTTCTAATGGGACTTGACCTTGTTTCAGTTCAGAGGTCCATCTTTTCCCCCAAACTGGATCCTGGGCACTTAAACCTACCAGTTTTCTATGGTTCAGAGGTCCTTTTTTCAGACTTAACCATCTAGATTGGTTCAGAGGTCCTTTTTTGGACTTGACCTAATCATCAGGACATGACCAACTTAATGGTTCTTCAGTCCTTAAGAAACTCTTTTATTTTTTTTCAATCCAACGATTTAGATACTTAGCGTGGACTCAATTTACTACTCTTCCATCCAAGAGATTCTTGATGGAGTAAGCATCAGTTGCCATCTTGGAAATTACTTTAAATGGACCCAACCATAACACATCCAATTTGTTTCTTCATCTGAAACCATGCATATGCAATAGGCGACTCTTTCTCCTAATTGATATTCTTCTAATGGTGGTTGGTTCTTATCATCTGTCAATTTCACTCATATCCTTTTCTTTAAGGTAGTATCAAATGCTTGCAATTGCATATTGATCAGGATACTCATCATTCAGTTTAGGTATTGTTTGGTACTCATCCCTGATGTAGGTTCTACTACCAAATATAATATTGGCAGCAACGCGGCCTTCCTCCCATAAAGTAATTCAAATGGCGTCTTTCCCATCGCCGTATGATGACTGATGTTGTAGGCAAACGTTACCAAACTCAGGTACATTCCCCACGCGGAAGTTCTCCCTGTGACTAGCTTCCTCAGCATTGTGGCCAGCGTCCCATTGACCCATTCTACCAGTCCGTTTGTCTCCAGCTGGTATGGTACTGACATGACTCCCCAGATCCCCATTATTTTGTTTAGCCTCAGGATCACATGAGATGTGAAGTTGGTCCCATTATTGCTCAGTATAACTTGTGGACATCCATGCTGGTATACTACTTGATCCAGGATGAATCTCGCAGTACTGGTAGCATCAACTCTAGTTAGGGCTTTCATTTTGACCCATCTCATCAGATGGTCGATGGCTACTATGATGTACTTCACTCCTCCTGTGCTCATTGCCAGTGGTCCCATCACATCAATGGACACTGTGTACCATGCAAATCCAGGTCAGACCAGTCAGTATCCAGTTGTATTCTTGTGTGGTTTATGCAATTGGCATTCCATGCAACAAGCCAGATGATCCAAAACATCATAGTTAATTGATTCCCAGTAATAATACTGGCAAATATGATCAGTTGTTTTTCTCAGGCCTCCATGCCTGACAACCTTATGAGCAGCTTGAACTATTGCTGCTCTTTCCAACAGTTTCAGAAATAATATAGCCATTTCCCATTTATTTTCTTGAATACTTGTCCATCCATGATCTCAGTGTTTTCCATCACTTTTTGAAGCGCACCTTGGATTTCTCGAGGCTCATCCTCAATTCTTCCTTTGACCATTCTCTGGAATAGCTCATCCACCTGCGGATATACCAACTGGACCATTGGTAACCGCAATAAGCCATCCGCATTCTGGTGAGAAGCCCCCACTCAGTGGACTATCTCATAATCATAAGCCTGAAGCTTAAGTGCCCATTGGGCCAGTCATCCTTCAGGTTCCCATAAATTGTGCAGCCAATGCAGTGAAGAGTGGTCCGTCACCACCTTAAAGTGCATTCCATGGACATACACCCAAAACTGCTTACAGGCGTAAATGACTGCAAGGCATTCACGCTCAGTCATGGTGTAATTCCTCTCAGTGGCTGAGAGTGTCCAGCTCACATATGCCACCGGATGTTTGTCCACAAGTTCATCTACTTGGCTCAGTATGCAGCGCCAATTGCTGTCAATGAAGCATCAGTTTGAATGATAAACTCCCAATCAAAATTTGGATATTTTAGAATTGGCAAATTTGTCAGATACTGGCGTAATTCATTGAAGGAGTCCTGGGCCTCTTCATTCCATAAAAATCCTTTTTTTGGATCCTTTAATAAATGAAACAAAGGCTCAGCTATTTGGGCAAAGTCCTGAATAAATCTTTTGTAGTATCTGACCATCCCAAGGAATACTTGGATGTCTTGGACACTCTTTGGCACAGCCATGTGCTCAATAGCTTGCTATCTTCTGGGGTTGCAGCTGCAATCCATTTGCATTAATCACAAATCCCAGGTATTCAAGCTCCTTCTTGAAGAAGTGGCACTTCCATGGCTTGATCTTCAGGTTAGCTGCAGACAGTCTCTTAAAAACTTCTTCCAAGTGGTGCAGGTGATCAGTAAAGGTTCTACTGAACACATTGATATTGTCCAGATATACCAGGATGCATGACAACTTCAGGTCGCTCAATATTGCGTCCATGGCCCTCTGAAATGTTGTGGGCACATTACAAAGACCCTGGGGCATCCTAGTCAGCTGGTATAACCCCTGTGCGGTGATAATCGCACATTTTTCTTGGTCTTCTTCTGGCAAGTTGATCTGCCAGTATCCTGAGATTAGGTCCATTGCAGAGAAATACTTCGCTTCTCCTAATTGATCCAGCGCATTGTTGATCCTTGGTAGGGGATACAAATCCTTTCTTCATAATTTTATTCAGCCTCCAATAGTCAATCACTACCCAATTTGATCCATCTTTTTCTTTACAATCAGAATTGGGCTTGCCCAGGGACTTGATGACAGAACTAGAAGCCCATGCTTTACTAGTTTGCTGATCTCATCTTCCACTACCACTTCAGCAGCTTTTAATCTTTGGATCAGTCTCATCCTTATTAGTAGATTTTCCCCGGTGTCAACCTTGTGAATTTTGCCTTGTGCGCATCCCAAATTGTGGTCATCCTGAGTGAATACTTCCCAATATCTCTCAAATAATTTGAGCACCTCCTCCTTCTGCCCTTCTGGCAGATCTGCAAGCTGCTCTTGATCAACTAATAGGTTGATGCTTTTGGCCACTCTGGCCAGTAATCCCATTTCCTTGAGAGACCCAAAATCATGGAATTGTCTCAATTCTGCCTGTCAGGATTAAATAAATAAATGCGATGATTTGATTCCTCTTGATCTTCATTGGTTTTTTGCTTAAATTTGCCAAGAGAACTCATATTTCTCCATGGTCCAGCATGATTATCCCAGGAGCCACCCATGGCTCCACTCTGGACTTCTTCCAGGGGCTTCCTACTTCTCCATACAACAGTTCCAGAATCTCTAAAGTCAACCCTGTGTTGACTATCATCTGCGATCCAGCCAGTATGGTTTTCTCCTTCTTGATCCTCAAGGGAATTCCCCAGTTTTCTAGGATTTCCGCCAGCATCTCCTGTCGCTTCCTACCAACTAATTGGTACTGAATCAGTACAATGCCATCATTATATATCAGATTAATGAAGTTATTTCTCTAATTCAACAGAACTTCACCGTTCTTTTGGTACACCAATGGTAACATCTGACCCAGGATGGTCAACATATTATCCTCAAAGTTACATTTAACTCCATATTTCTGCAGAAACTCCATTCCAATCAGGATATCATAGTTTTGGTTCACCAAAACTATGCTGGCGTGGATACCACCAATGACCCAAATTGTAGTGGCAGCGCACTATACGCTCCACAGGAAATGGTGGTGTTCAGCCCAGCTGTTCCATATTCTCTCTTGTATTCCAAGTCTGGAGAGATCTTCATCTTCTTCACCAGCTTGGTTGACACAATATTGATGGGTGCTCCACTGTCAACTATCGCCTGCAACCTCAATCAATTCACCTGAATATCTATATATGTACACTCAGAGTATTGTGATAGAGTATTTACTGAGTGAATTGCGGCGTTATTAGCCAAATATAGGGTATGAATGATCTGCGCCAATAATTCAGGAAATGATTCCTTAATCGCGCCAAGGGGAATTGACAGATTAGCCTCATCTAAGCAAACATCAGTTAACTCATCAGGATTCTCAGCAGTCTGAATCTTCTCCACCAGTTGTCAGGCATATGGCTGGGCAACTTCCTGAACTATCTCAGGGTCAATCTTCTTTTCCCCAGCTCTGGTCACGGCGTTTATATCTATGTTGACCACTTGATATAGCTGATCCTGTTTGTTGTCCATGAACAGATCACTAATATCTATCTCTTCATTCATGATATTGGGAGGAACAGATTTCTCCACCACTCTAGACTGTTCCTTGTCTAGGCAATGGACCTTTCCCCAAATCTTTGGCTACTGCTGTCTCTTTAGCCTGGACCACGTTAATTTGATCCTTCAGCTTTTTGCAGTGTGCATCAAAATGCCCTTTCCTGCCACACTAAAAGCAGACCTTTTCTTTCTTATTTAACTGTTTGAAATCCTTGGGCTTATTTCCTGGCACAGTTCAGTTAAAGGTCTCCTTTGCTCCTTCACTTCCCTTTGTGGGATTTGGATTTTGACCAGATTGGACTTGAAGCTTCTATTTGGGGCATCAAACGTCGCTCCCAGAATCTTCAGGTTATCTACCATTTGTGAGGTAGTTATTTCAGTTGCAAATACAGTAGACATCATTTGATGCAAATTGTGATAGGGCCAAAGGGCTGCTTGCAAAGCAATTCTTACATCATATTCATCTAACACCTTTGCTCCAGCCAGGATCCGTGACTCCTGGTAAAATCAATCCGTGAAGCTTGCAAGAGACTCATCTTTATGGAATTGAATTCCCATAAATTCTTACTTGCGTTTTGACATACAGGTTGGACTCCCAAACTCCTTCATTATGGCTGCTTTAGCTTCAGCATAGGACCGCTGTCCCCCTCCAAGTGGGGTAACACTAGGTTCTGGCAGTCTGTGTCCAAACAGTTCATGGCCGTCAATGCCTTCTGACAATCTCCATATCCATTCATGGTCATATCAAATAGATGGAAAAACGCTGGGGCGTTATCCCGATGGAATGTGGACAATTTAGGTGTTGCTCTGAAATCCTCCAAGTTATTTCAGGCCGATTCTCTCAGTTCAGCTACTCAGCTCACTTGTGGAGTGACTTCTGGCATCATCTTTAAAAATAGCATTAAATGTGGGCGGCATATTTCTCAGGCCATTTGTCTTCCCAAGTATTGTTCATGGACTTCCCTCCTCAGCATCACTGGCCATATCAGGCTCACATGCACATCTGTGGGCTTTAAAATCCTCTATTTTTTTATCAACTTCTTAATGTCTGCACCAAACTTTTTAAATATACGTGATCTGATTCACATTCCATTTTCAGGAATAGGACCTCTCAAATGAGGTCTTCTTCTTTCCTCTTAAATGAGCTTACTTTGCTGAGTAACTCATTTCCAAAGTTGGCTACGTTTTTAACTCCTTCCTCCACCTTGATAACTCGTTCTTCCAAGGCCACAAACTCCCGGTAGTCTGCAGAGTTTAAGGCATTCTGATTCACTGTGGCGATCTCAGTCCACAGCTTGTGCATCTCTTCTTTGTATGACATTATTGATAGATTCTTCTACTCAACTACCCCTATAGTGAGCACCAACTTGTAAAAATTTACTTAAGGAGTTGATTATTGGTTGTCAACCCTAGTAATCTTTTTAGTGCACAGGTTCAGTTTCCTTGTGCATCTTGCATTGTAAGAATATATGATTCAATAATAGTATGGAGACTATTATCCATAGTTGAGTTAGAACTATTTTCAGGCCCAACGCTTTGGCCAATATTCTAATTAAATACTTGATAGTCATTCTCATAGGGATTCGTTCCCTATATTACTGTCCACTCAATCTTTGTCAAGATCCTCTAATGACAGTTTCCTTTGGCCCAACACACAGTCAGCAGTGATCCCCTAGTCATGATTCCCTTCATCTCTAGATCCCCACTTAGATCTCTACTCTTCTTCTAAGAGTCTACCAATTATTGCCTTCTGCAATAATATCCTTGAGATGGAATCTTCACGCAAGATGCTGATAGTCTAACTATAACCAAATTTTATAATAAAACTGATAATGTTCTAATGTATTAATTTGTATCTGTTTTTATCTATATCCTTTATTATAGTGATCCTAGGGAATTTATAGGGGATTCAGCTGGCTAACCCTCAGTTGACTCCTCTTTGATGAAATGGCAGCCATTGCCATTGAATCATCCTTCCTCATCTCAGCAACAATAGTCTTCCCCATCCTGGCTAGGATTCCGTTGTTGGACATCCTTGAGACCTCAAACAGAAAGAGTTGGAAACGTGTCCCTAACGTTTTCCTCTTAATCCAAGAGAACCAACCATAATTGGCTAGCGACCTGCTTAGGTAATGGGACTTTTTTACCCATTATGGCAGGTCACTTCACCAACTGATTGATTCACTAGTTGCAGGCAGCATCACTCGCCTTACAACTCACCATGCATTCCCAATCAGTCGGTGATGAAACCTGACCAATCCCAATTAGTACACCTGAAAGTTAATCACTATCAGATGCCCCTATTACGTCAGCCGCTCTGCCTGATGAGATATTAGGTATTCATTCAGATTAATCCCCAATGGATATGACTAGGCGAATATCCCAAAATCCCATGAATGTAGTTTCTCCAAAATTTGGGTCAACCGATTTCCAATTCACTTCACTTTAGGGATTTTTCCCATAGCGACACCAGGTAATCTAGCAGTCTGGGAATATGGGCAAAAATCCCAACATTAACCAATAGAAATGCAGTCAATCCTCAGTTCAGACATTTGAGGTCAAACTGACAGTGACTTGGCCTGCTGCTGAATCCTTCGATGTGGGTTCTCATTGAGATTATCTGCCCCCCCTCCCCAAAAATTTGCTGGTTAGGTCGAACTTGAGGGACCTGGTCCCAGCTTGTTCCAGCGTCAATCAACCACCATTTAATCAGTTGCATCACACTGAGAAAATTGTTGGTTGATTTTCTTCATTTTTTCTTTAATAAAATTTCTGCCCTAAACTATCAATTTTACTTTATTAATATCCTTCTTGCCAAAGTCTTGATGGCATTTCCCCTGGTGGCATGTAGGTCCTTAAGCTGGATGGGCTTTACCAGTTTTGTTGATTACTATAACTCCCACCATCATCAACTGGATTCAGCAAGCCAGATACTTCCTGGCAATTTAACCCCCTTATTTCAACTATCCGCCATCAATATACTAGGATCTTATATCTTTACATCCACCATTTCCAAGCAAGGATCCGCCCCCTTGTCTCCTCAGTTGTATTGAACCCACTACTGGTAACCCTGAAGAAACTATCTCAGTGGTACAATCCCCTGCAGTGAGACCCCCAGTGTCTGGGTTTGTCTCCATTTGGTTTGTTTTCAGGTTGCTATTCACATTTGCCCTACACCAATAATTTATCATTTTCCAATTAATGACTTCATACAACGTTGTATGTGTGGCAATGCCTCCGGCATTCTGGCTTGCTTTTTGGGTGCTCTTGCATCCCAATTGGCAGGCCAGTCTAAACTTCTTCTGCCATTTTCATAACGTAATCAGCCAACCATTGTTTTCTGCTACTTCCACTCTTTTCTTCAAGGTAGGCGCCACAGTGGTTACCCTTTACCAAATGAATATGTAGTCAGTAATCTGCTTTTTGTTGTTCATTTTGGTCACTTGCCAATTTTGTGGGTAGTATCCACTATACATTGGAGAAACTTCTCCAGGATGGCAGAGCTTTGTGGATTACTACCTCTCCCCCACCTAATATTCAAGAAGGAAACTTATGTGTTCCTTCCTGAGATATTGTGAACCAGGTTCTTGACACCCTTGCTGAGGTGCAAAAGCATTCTGCAATTGCCCTCAACAATGCTGCTGCGTTATCTCATGCCCAACAAGGACACTTTGTTGGACGTGGTAAAAGGGGATGTCCATCAATGGGTATGAGGACTTCTGCATTCCTCTTCACAAGTGGGGAATCCTACAACTCTGATTGCCATCATATTGGATGCTTTGAAACCCCCTGTCATGGAAACGGCAGAAGAAGTCTAGACTGGCCTGCCAATTGAGATGCATGTGCACCCAAAAAGCAATCCAGAATACCAGAGGCATTGCTGACTGAACGACGTTGTATAGAGCTGGGCATTGAGAAATGATGAATCATTGGTGTAGGATGACAGTGAATATGATCCTAAGAACAAACTAAATCAAGCCCTCCCCATATCCTGGAGGTCTTACTGCAGGGGCAGAGTCACAGAAGTAGTTTCAATACTCTCACCGGGATATGGGGTTGATTCAACTGGGGAGACAAGGAGGCGGATCCTTGCTTAAAAATGGTGGATATAAGGCCACAAGATCCCAGTATACTGTTGTCAAAAGTTCATAACAGCAGGGTTAAATTGCCAGAAGTATCTAGCTCGCTGAATCCAATCTATGATGGTCAGGGCCATAGTGGCCAGGAGCACTGATAGAGCCCATCCAGTGTAATAAAACCGATAGGCTACCAGGCAAAAGCCATCAGGGATGCAGCCAGAAGGAAATCAACTAAATAAAAATTGATTGGTTTTTGGAGACAAATTTTATTGCAAAGGAAAAGGAAGAAAATCAACCAACAATTATCTCAGTGTAATGCAACTGATTAAATAGTGGTTGATTGGTGCGGGGACAAACTGGGATTGGGACCCTCAATTTCGACCTAACTGGCGAATTATTTGGGAATGGGGTGGATAAGTTCACTGGGAACTGACATCAAAGAATTTGGCAGCAGGTTGAGTTGCTGTCAGTTAGACCTCAAATGTCTAATCTGAGGCTCAGCTATGTTTCTGACAGTTGGTGTGATGGCGTTTGGCCCAACGAGCAGCGGAAATCCCCCAAGGCTACCCCATGTAGGGGTGGGCCCATTTATTTGAAAACGGTTTGGGACACCCAACCCACCCATGCCTGGTTGCTGGGCTGTTCATTTGGTCAGAAGCATTGCTTCAGGCGCAACGCCTGATTTGCCAGCAGGGAGCTTCGAACCCTCATCAATGCCCAATGCTGTTACCTGCCCATCAGGGATGACCTGATGATTTTGGGAGGGGGGCGATTTTTTTGATTGTAGTGTTAGCTGAATCGAAACTGTCAGCGATTCCAGCTGATAGATCAGTCTTCACTCCTTTTTGACCATTTGAAATTTGAACATTGGGCTGTTTGCCACTCAGGTTTGTTTCAATCAATTTCATTTTGGCGATCTCAGCGCAGATTTCACGAATTCCCCATAACAATTCTGCCAAGGTGAGTGTGGGTACTGGGGGAGGGATCCAAGGTGAAAAGCTGTTACCCAGCGCTCATCTACCACATGGGTAAGATCGCCCTGAGTAATGAGGGGTACAGCCATCCTCTTTGGTACCTTCTTTCTTAGGAACAGAAAAATGGCCCAATCAACGCCCAGGGGATGTTCCCCAGGACTTACACCCCCTATGTCATGCTCAGACTATTTATTCCAGTTGCTTTATACTATGGCTGAAGCCCCTAGCATGGCCTCTTTGTTCTCTACCTTCTGTGAACAGGCTCCCGCACTGGATCTCTCTGATGATATTCTTCATGCAATATTTAGATCAGAGTTGGATTCAGTTTCTGCTCATCACAAGGTCTGGTTCAACTCAAAAGAAATGGTGGATCAAATATGTAATTCTGAGAATACTATAAATGCCTCCCTTCGCCATACTTCCCACTATCAAGGGGCAAATTTTATGATAGGACTACCTGTCAAGAGAATGTCTGTAACTCTCTTGTTCCCAGAAAGGTGGTGTGGGATGAAACCCACACTGGTAGAGAACTAACCATTAGGAGAATGGGAAACAAGGCACCTCAAATGGTGCCTGTACAAAAGGGACCCAAGGCAAGTGTGTAGAGCACAATCTACAATATCAGGTAAGTGAGAACCATCACAGATTGAGTGGACTCCAGAGGGGAGTCCATAATAAAGTGTAAATCTGTGCTAGGAGATTTAGGCGCCTCGATCTGGAGGAGACTGGAGAAGCCCAAGGGAGCACCTGAAACTTTTGTAAATTGTGAGATAAGGTAGTGGCCCACATGGTTGGAGACCTCCTCAAAGAGGTCTGCGCCCATGTTTGCCCAAGAAACCATAAGAAAACGTAAAAAAAGGGTGAATTAATTTGTGGAAAGTTGACCAACAAGGAACTTTGGTAACGAAACATATTTAAACTGAGTTGGGGCAATTATGGGTCTGCAGAAGTGTGCCCAAGCCTTGACGCTCCAATAGACAAATGCTCCCATCCAATTTTTTAAAATACACCAAAAGTGCCTTCACCCAAGTGATTGATTGAAGCTGTATTCTACCCAAGCACATGATTTTATAGCTTGAACGGTATTTGAACCCTCGTTCTTCAATTAACCGAATCAAACCATCTTTGTTCATTATGTAGATCGTTTGTTTCAGTGCCTGGGCTGAGACAAGGGGCTGGGCGTTTTGCACCCCATTAGTACCAACCTAGGAATATTTTTCTTGTACCCAGCGTTGTTCTAATGTGTGTTTAAGGTCAGGAAGAACCTGAAGTTTTACCTTCTGGGCCTCCTGTCACCCAGACTTATCCTTGGCGTTGGTTCCCACTATTAAGTCATCCAACCATGACATTACTCTCTCCTCCTTCTTGGGATCCACCCCCTCCAGGGGCGTTCGCTAAGGAGAAGTTCTCATATGCGTGTGACAACTTCATAGCAGCAATGGCTGGCTTGGGCTTTAATCCTGCAGCTTCAGGGAAACGATTATGGAATGATTTGATCAAGTCTTGGGCATGTACTCAGTCATGTGCTGGCACACAACTGTTCTCAGCCATGTCAAAATCCTTTCAGGATACCAGGTACTTGAGACATCTTTTAACACAGTGGGAGGCTACTATTTCCTCCACTTCCCATTCTGGCGCCCCATCCACGAGATAAGCCTTGGGAGTTGCAGGTGGGGGCCCTCAAACAATGTCAATTTGCTCTCATGAAAGATTGAGAAGATCTGGAATGTGGAGGAAAGATCCAACTGGTATGAGGCATGACCCACCTTTCTAACAACACGGTAAGGACCAGACCCTTTGGACACAGCTTTTTGAATGGCTGCTTGATAGGGATGTTGTGAGCATCAAGCATTATAAGATCCCCTTCATTGTACGCTGGACCCACTCGGCACTTACCATCAGCATTCTCCTTATAAACTAGCATAGCCGTCTCCAAACTTGTGGACACCCCCTGGAGGACCTTCTTGATGGTATCAGCAAAGTACACCACCGCTTCCACTTTGAAACCACAGCTGGGCTTCATGTTAAATGCAGGTTTAAAGCCATGGTTGGCAAAAAGGGTGAACAACCAATCAACGAGTGCAAAGTGTTGTTGTAGCTAAACTGGGCCATGGGAAGGTGAGGAACCCAACCTGACTGAACTGCGGCGGTGTAACAACGCAGAAATTGTTCCAAGCACTGGTTCACTCGCTCATTATGCACATCTGATTGGGGGTCATAGGCAGTTGAACGGCAGGGGAAAATCTGAATAGTTTTACATAGCTCTTATAAAAGACAGAGGTGAACTGGGGCCCTCAGTCACTAATGATTTCTTGAGGAACTTCATGAAGCGCAAATACATGTGTGATGAAGAGCCTGGACATTTCAGCAGCGGTTATGGTCGTTCTGCAAGGAATAAAGTGGGCGACCTTTGTAAAGAAGTCCACCACCACCATGATGGCATCATAACCATCAGAAACGGATAATTCCACAATGAAATCCACCAATAGGGAAGTCCAGGGCCCTTCAGCCTTTTTGCACTGGTACCAACAACCCCGCTAAAGGTTGCCAATTGGGTTTCATTTGATTGCATATCAGGCACTCCTTACAATTCCGCCCCGCCTGAGCAGGCAAGTCTTCCAATTGTAAGTGCGTTGTATCAACTCCAAGATCTTTGCTTTCCAGGATGACCAATGTTGATTCTGTCATGATGACCCGGATGATTTCCAGGTGCAGTGGTCCAGCAGGAACCCATAGGCGCCCCTGAAACCACACCATCTCATCCTTTACATGATAACCCCCGGATAAGTCTTCCTTATTCAGAGCGCTCTTAGCAAGAACAACAGTATATTCAGCTGATAGTGGTTGAGAAAGAACTACCTTTCTGAACATACTATATTCTGCTGCATTTTCCAGAGGTGCGAGAGCTGGCGTGTTGACCATGGAATCAGGAAGTTGAGGCAGAATCTTACTTGGTGGAATCATCAACCAGTTGTTGTGAATTTCTACCTCCTTTGGATTGGGAGCCAAAGCAGGGTTGCAGCTTAAAGCATCCTCCAAACCATTCTCCTTGCCCTTGGTGAACTCATAGGAAAATTCAAATTGGGCAAGGGTCTCATGCCAACGGGTCTGCCATGGAGTTAAGACATGAGGAGCGCAGTAGTACAACAAGGCACAGTGGTCTGTATGTACACGGAATGGTTGGGTGGAGCCATGTAAGTGGTGATGCCAATAAGTCAGCACCTCCACCACTGTTAATAACTCCTTGTCATAAACGGCGTAGTTTAACTCAGTCAGAGACATCTTCATAGAAAAATATCCCACCAGATGCTCATTCCCATATTTACCCACCTGTAACAAGGCAGCTGCATTGGCAAAGTTGGAAGCATCAGAAGACACAATGAACTCCTTTGCAGGGTCAACATGGAGAAAGATGGACGTGGATAACAAGG